>OX333073.1:53843576-54078576 GCA_946863875.1 Alloplasta piceator
AAAAGGCCTCAATTTTGGGTTGTTCGACGCCTCGGGATCGTTCGAATTACGCCATTTTGTTTGTCAGCATTCGATTTATGTGTAAGACTGTGGAATAACGCGCGAGTTTGGAATGTGTGCTTTTTATGGCCGAAAAGAATGGCCCAACGTACATAAAGTATAAAGGCATCAAGCATTGAAATTCACCGAGCTTGGTGGTTATATATATATATATAGATATACCTATAAACGCTCACGAGCACGCATATCCTGACGCACAAATACGTAAAAAAAAAAAAGGTAAAAACCCCACACACATTTTTGTACGTAGGAAATGCGAAACGAGGTTTTGGCCCATCTGAGCTCGTGGGCCCGTTTCACCCAGCGTTACAGATACGAAAAATGGTAATAGAGAATGCTGTGTGTGCCGCTCTTTTTATGATGGCAAACGGGCTCATTGCGCATCACCGTAAAACGATCGAACGAGCGAGAACCGGGATGATATATAACGCCGTCGTAATACCGTAAATATATGAAAACGCAGATACGAATTCTACCGTGAAAATGAAACACTCTACGGCCTCGGATCTTTAATTTTAGCCGAGTTTTTCTTTCACACAATGGTCAAAGCTTGAAATAGAGAGATGCGCTATTCTTTTTTGGAGTCAATTTTTCTCGTCTAAAATTGGATATTTCCGAGGATTTTATGTTTAAGGGGGAATATCAGTGTGACAGGCTGAAAAATGAGGTATTTTTTGGGAATTTTTTTTTTTTTTGAAAAAACGGCTCTATCAAATTATTTGGGATTTTGTGTATTAATGATTGAAGCATTGACGTATACAAGGAATTTTTTTTTTCATTTTTAGTACATTTTATAAAGCACAGGAGCGGTCGCAAAATCGCAGCGTCGTGGGAAATTCGAAAATTTTGATTGGGAAAAAAAGTAGTCCACTGTGACGACCGAAATTTCGACGTTTTTCCATTAATTTTTTTAAAATAACAAAATAAAATGCGATTGTTTTGAAATTTTTACATGTTCTTATTTGTATCTTGAGGAGTACAAAACAAATTTTTTTTACTTAATCTTACATGAATTTGTTTATGATTTTGTACGTCAAAGTGGGGTCTTCGAAAAAAGGTGACTTGTTTATGATATACATATTTGATATACATATTTTGAGAAAAAAAAACAAAATGGCGGACTTGTGAACAAAAAGGTCGTCGAAATCGATTTTTTTTGATTAAGTGTTTAAAAAAATTCATTTGTTATTAAAAAATTAAATGTTTCAAAGGTTAGGTATTTAACTATGTGTGACTTAGATAACGGATAAAATGTTTAGCCAAATTGGTTGAATAGTTTTTAGTCAGTGTTTCCCCGAAATTTCGAAAACGTAGTTTCGAGAAAAACGTGTTTGAAGATTTGACAACAGATTTTGTATAAGAAAATTGTACTCAAAGTTATCTCAAAGCTCGTTTCATTTCTTCGAGAGATTTACATTTTCTGGTGATTGCCAAACCGTAGTGATTAGTCATTTTTAACAATAACTCATTAGTTAATTGCTCTCTTCTTTTGGTTATAACTTAAAAAATATATTTAATTTCGGTCTGAAACTTCTAGAGTATATTCTTAAGATGTTTTTCTTGCGAAAAATGTAAAAAAAAAATTGATTTTTTGAACCCGTAATAGTGGGCTACTACCTTAATTTGATCAAGGGGTCAGATTTTTGTCAGATCGTTATTTTTGCGTCGAATCTCATAAAGATGAATTTTTTTAAAAATCGAAAAAAAATTAACCCATTATACATAATCTAATCTCAATAATCTTATTAGATTAAATTAAGATTAATCTTAATAATCTCATTCGATTATTTGAGTTTCTTAGATTAATAATCTTATAAGATTAAATTGAGATTAGATTATTATAGTTTAGATTACATTAAGATTATATTACGAGTAGATTTATACAGCATTTAAATTAGATTTATATTAGATCATTCATAATGAGTGAAAAATTTATCATCAATCTGATATTTCGTTAAAATCGAAAAAAATATTCGCTATTTTTCATCGATTGTCGGAAATCGTCGATAAATTGATTTTTCAAAGAGCAATAAATCCGTTTTTTATTTACAGCAATTTTACAGAATATATCATCAATATACCGAGAGTAAAGTGATAAAATTCTGTTGAGTTCATGCAAAAAATTTAATTATCATTGCCGGGGAAAATAATTATAAATTATTAAAAATCAATTTAAAGGACAAATCAGAAAATAATGTCTCCATTTATTTCTGTTTCGATTCAAATTCGGATCATCTTCAGAAATTTATTTCCAATTCATAATCTTACGATTGTACCTTATTTCATCACTTATGTACGTTTATTTTATCATCAATAGTTCGACGCAAATATAAATTGGAAATAAAAATTGATTTGCCCGAAGGAAGATAAATCAAAAATTATAGATTTTTATCAATAATTTTTAACACCTATTGGCCCGACGGAAGATTAATCAGAAAATCAATTTTCATTTGTTGCACAATCTTCGGAGCGTTCATCTTTTTTCGCCACTCCGTCTTCGCGAAGAGGGGCGACACAAAAGTTTGAGATTTCATTAATCGTCGATATACGTATTTCGATGGACCGTGAGCAGAGGGAGGCTGGACGGTGATGGATGGGCTTTCGAACAGCATTGATTTCCATCGGCATGCGTGTAAATAAAGTATACGCATGGATTCTCTTATTTTTTGCATTCGCGAATCGCGAGGTCCGTATATAAAATCGATCGATATGAACTCGTCCCTTATATTTCTCTTCCACCCTTCCGGCCTCGTGTATCGCGCTCTTGCTCCTCGTCGCTTTCGCTTCTCGTACGTGCGGGGATTTTGCACGAAGGGGCGCGATATCCGCGACACCCCGAACCCCGCATCCCTTTTTCCCTTCTGTCGCGAAAAATGAGCCTCGGGACTCGGGGTTAGCGGATAAACCACCCCATCAAGCGCCGCTGCTGCCATCGTGTAGCCTCCCCAATGCGCTCCGAGTGATCTACTACCCATTCGATACTATCGATGCAACGCTTTGTACCCGGGAAAAAAACGCTTCTCGGCCTTTTACCGAAGATAAAGAATATTAGTCCCGAACGAGTCCTTTCTTCTCCCTCTCCGATAGATTCTGCTTTCTTAGGTGGTTTTCTTATTCCTCTCGTTATTTTATTCACAAACTCGTCTTTGACGTTGTAGTTAAAGTCTTTTTTAACCCTTACTTGACAAACTGGGGTACAAAACAGCCCGGGCTTAAATTCCCCTAATTTTAAGTACCTAAATAAAAAAAAAGGTCGAGTGCGAAAATTTTGTGCGAATTTTTTTCCCGCTATATTATTTTTCTACTATACTATTCTTTTTCTTGTAGTGCTTTATATTAAGCAATCTCAGTTAAATTTTTAACCATCTTTGTCGAAATCTAAAAAAGTTATGATTTTTTTCGTAAAAGTTTTCATTTTTTCAGTTTTCTTGGATATTTAAACTTTTTTAATCATATTTAACTTCGATATTTTACTAGAAATCCTGTATAACTTTGGGAAGTAACCTCTTAAGGCCGTGTTCCAGTGTAGAAAGCCAAAATTTAGGGATTTTTCAACATGCTATGAAAAAAAAAACTAAACATGTTTTAGCATTCATTTTTTCACCACATATTTATTCATTCTTCAATATTCTACAAAAAAATTGGCGAAAAAAAAATCTAATATCTTGACAGATACCGGCTGATGAAGTGGGGGTGGGAAAAAAACGTCGGTTATTTCCACCTCACTAATTACTGCTATAACTCCGTTAATATTTGGAATTTCTAATTTTCCTTTGGAGGGTACATTCTTGAGACATCAAACACTGAAAATATGCAGGATAATCGATTTTTTCAAAATTCTACACTAGAACACGGCCTTAAGAAGTTCTAAAAAAAATTGCAAGTTAATATCGTATACACTAGCGGCGAAAAGTTTCCGGACAAAACTTCAAAAAGTGGTCTGGAACGTTTTTTTATGCCATTTCACCGGAATTCAACTCAAACCAATTTAACAAATGGCATTCTGAAGGGGAAGAAGTCTGCTTCGTTTCCTGGTTTTTGAATGATTTTTACAATTTTTTTTTAGATCTGGACTCCATTTTGAAAACAGATGTTTTTCGTCTTTTTTCCCCCTCTCTTCAGGTGCACCCATCTTGTAGAGGATTTTTTTTAAATGCATTTTTACGATTGGATTCATAAAGAGGAAAGTTTGAGCTTCAATTTTCTTTTTTTTTTTTTTTTAACTTCGAGCGATTTTTTTTCCAAAGTTATTCTGTTTTTTATGAAAAAAGAGGAAATTGGAAAAATTCCGTATAACACGAAACCAAACAGGATGCATGAAGTGGATGAGTACAGAGGAATTTTTTCAAATTTTGTAAATTCTTTTTGAGGCTGGAAAATAAATTTTAGAAAAAAAATTGAAAAAATTTCAATGTGTTGAAAATGATAAAATAAAGTATTTTCCCCTCTTGAAATTTTATCAATAATATAATAGTTTTCGAGTTATGGTAATTGAATGATCTGAGCTCCGATCCAGAAAAAGAGAAACAAAAATTTTGGAAAAGAAATCTAAAAAAATTCCTCTGCACTGAACAAAAATAGACTTTGTTTTCGTGTTATACGGAATTTTTCAAATTTCCTCTTTTTCACAAACAACAGAATAACTTTGGAAAAAAAAATCGCTCAAATTAAAAAAAAAAAGAAAATTGAAGCTCAATCTTTCCCCTTTATGAATCCAATCGTAAAAATAAATTAAAAAAATTTCCTTTCGAAGATTAGGGCACGTGAAGAGAGGGGGAAAAAAGGCGAAAAACAGTTGTTTTCAAAATGGAGTCCAGATCTAAAAACAAATAGTAAAAATAATTTGAAAAACAGGAAACGAAGCCGAATTCTTCCCCTGCAAAATGCCGTTTGTTAAAATAGTTTACGTTGACTTCCGGACGAAAACTTCAAAAAAACGTTCCAGACATTTTTTTGAAGGTTTGTCCGGAAACTTTTCGCCGGTAGTGTATTTTTTTAATAAAAATTCTTATCGCTGGGGTACAAACGACCCCAGTGTGTCAAATACCTTATTCTGCAGAAGTGTTTCAAGTGAGGGTTGATTTTTTTAAATCTATTTTCATTCCTTGACCTACAAATCACTTCGGTTGAATCATCGGTGTCAAAGTTTGGCCAAATCATTTTTTCATCGTCCGTTGTCTTTGTTTCTTCTATTTTTTTGATTATCAAGCGAAAAACTGACCATTCGAACGTAAATTGAGAATGATCATTTTCCTTTCAGTGAGGTGATTCAAAATTCCAATCCTCTTGGTCGATATTCCAAGTCTTCGTTCACCGAAGCTCGCGAGAAATATAAATAAAGTGAATAACTTTTCTCACACCCAGGAGGCAATGTGAAGCGTTAAGTGAAACCCAAATGCAAGAAATACTCGCTACATCGGTATGTACGATGTACTCGGCACTTTATTGAGCCTAGTGAATGTGAGGTATTCCCGATGAAATTTTCACGTCCGAACCCGGACCCTCTTGAATATTTATGAAAATCGTTTTTCGAAAATTATTCTGAAAAAGAAAAGACACGTATCTTTTTGTTAAGGCCGAGAATTTATATTTTTCGTCGTACGATTTTTGTAAAAAATCCAATTTTTTCACTAACTCTCTACCCTAAACACGTAGTATCTTGATAATTCGAGATCCTATTGAAAAACGCTTCGAACAAAACTTGTTCGTTATAAAACGAGTAAAACAATTGATATTTAAAAAAAAAAAATTGTGGGAACACGAAAGTTTGTTTTTACTTCATAAAACACAAAAAAACGTTTTTTCAGCAAGTACGCCACCTCGAATTATAAAATTAAAAAATTGTAAAAATTTTATAGGAAATCACGAAATTTTGAAGACCAGAATGAGAATGGCAAGATCAAAATCCGCAAAGCTACAGCCAATCGAAGTTTCGTCTTGACCTTATTTTCGAGTCAGATAATGCAGAACTATATATTCTCGAAAAATTATATACAGAAATACATTTGGGTTCATATATTACGTATATTACTTGTACAAAATAATCTACGTATGTATAATTAAATAAATATTCAAATGTATTTCTGTGTATAATTTTTCGAGAACATATAGTTCTGCATGATCTGGCTCAAAAATAAGGTCAAGACGAAACTTCGATTGGCTGTAGCTTTGCGGATTTTGATCTTGCCATTCTCATTCGGGGTGGTCACTGTCAGGGAAAATCTGGAAATGTCAGGGAATTTTTTCGGGGTCAGGGCAATCAGGGAAATGTCAGGGAATTAAATAGTCAGTCAGGGAAAATTATCAAATGGAGAAAAAAAGTGTATGGGCGAATATTTTTTGTTCCGCGTATCGCTGAAAAAAAATTATGGGTGGACATTTTTTACTTCAGCTTCTTCAGAAGGATCATTTTTCAGAAGCATCTTTTCAACTTCCGCTTCTATATCTCGTCATCTCTATTCTATTCATCATTTATGATCATTTATTATTATGATTATTCATTTATTTATTATGATTTGTTCCTTCCAAATATATAATGTAATAAACAATACCAAAAAATGAATAACAATAAATATATGCAATGTTCCTATCGTGTTACTTTCTTTTCACACATCTGAATGGTTTGTCAGGGAAATTTTTGAAAAAGTCCGAGAAATGTCAGGGAATTTTTTTCGTCCGATTTAGTGGCGTCGTCATTCTGGTCTTAAAAATTTCGTGATTTCCTATAGAATTTTTACAATTTTTTTATTTTATAATTCGAGGTGGCGTACTTGCTAAAAAAACGTTTTTTTGTGTTTTATGAAATAAATACAACCTTTCGTGTGCCCATATAAAAAAAAATATCAATTGTTTGACTCGTTTTATAACGAACAAGTTCTGTCTGAAGCGTTTTTCGATAGGATCTCGAATTATCAAGATACTGCGTGTTTAGAGTAGAGAGTTAGAGAAAAATTCGGATTTTTTACTAAAATCGTCCGACGAAAAATATCAGTTGTCAGCTTTAACAAAAAAATACGTGTCTTTTCTTTTTCAGAATACTTTTCGGAAAAAAATTTTCATAATTATTCAAGAGGGTCCGGGTTTCGACGTGAAAATTTCAGCGGGAATACCCCATATATAACCGGAGGGGAAAACGTCTGCTGCACTAATTAACGAGTGGAGACGACGTCTGACCTCGAAACTTGCGATGGCGAATCGCTGGTTGCACACTCGCTTGTACGCCACATTTGTAGGATATTTTTTAAACTCTCAATGTAGAAGGGAACCGTATTTTTTTCTCTGGAATCTAACAAACCGCCTACTCGGAAATTACGATTCGGCAGAGTTTGAAGAGAGAAGCATCAAAGAATTGCAAAGAAGGAAAAAATGACCCCGCCCACTGTCAATGCGAAGGACAATGTAATGAACAATTGAGGGATAAAAATTCAATAAAAAAGTTTTAAAAAAAACTCAACAGCATTAAAGAAGACCAGTTACTAAAAGAAACAACGAAAGAAAGAAGAAAATCTTCTCCAATATGATGAACAATCGAGGGATGAACTTGAACCATCACTATTTTTTGTTTCCTTGAGAAGGAAAAAATCCTAGGTTCGATTTTCATCAAAAATTGAGACAAAAATTTATCAACAGGATTTAATGACTAGCATAATTTTTTAAACCAATGATCCGTTCGAAAATGAAGTTGCAAAGGCTTCAGGATTGACAGGAACTTTTGGTTTCATTATAAAAATAATGGGCAACGGAAATGATGAGATTTTTTATTCTTGACAATCCTCAAAAACCGGCTTTTTTGCCAAATTAAATATTGACGCTGTAGTAGATAACAAATTTGAGCTTTTGCTCAGGGGACATCTATTATTTAGGAAAAGACGTGGCAAATCCGGCGGCGATGAAGAGGAGAAAGAATTCAGTAGAGAAAGTGAGAGTACGGCAGACAAAGGAAAGTCGTCTTCCGAAGGTTTTTACCACTCAAATATATATATATAATATATATTTAAAAAGTGATATATACACTTCCGTCCAAAAGTTTGGAAACACTTGCCCTGATTCCGCTTCGCCCAAAAAGTCTTATTGCTCTCATAAAAATGAAGATATTTTAATTCAGTAAGCGGCGTTTCAAAGGGGGCATTTTCAGCTTTATTTCGCTTCTTCCAAAAAATTTTTTAGATTCTTTAAAAATCCGGTACGTCCTTTGAAACATGGTCTTTTTTTGGCTTTTTTTGGCGCAGGACCCATTAAATTTTTTTTAGCTGTTTTTCGCATGAAAAACTTGCGAGGGGGAGTATAAGCTTCAATTTCGTTTTTTTAAAAGTTCCGCACGATTTTTTTTCGCAAAAATATTCAATTTTTGGCAAAAAACGACCATATTTATAAAATGTAGCGCAACTCTAAAACTACTGGGTTTTCGTGAAATCACTTGGAGAGTATGAAGTTGCAGACAATTATTTTGGATTCAGTGACATTTTTTAATTTTTTTTTTTTTATATTTTTTTTCAAACAATTTTTCCGCTAACGAGATATTTTCTTATCTTAAATAATCGGTTCTCTTACCTCATCTACACGGCTTTTTCATCGAAAAACCTTATTTACACGGCTTTTTTAATGGAAAAACCTTTGTAGATGAGATAAAAGACCCGATTGTTTAAGATAAAAAAATATCTCCTCGACAGGAAATGTTTTCGAAACAAAAATTTTGAAAAAAAATTCTGAAAAAATTGCATTAAATCCAAAATAATTATATGAAACTTTTTACCCTCTTAGTGATTTCTCGAAAATCCAGTAGTTTCACAGTTACGCTACATTTTATAAATATAGTCATTTTTTGCGAAAAACGACCATATTTTCGCGAAAACAAAAATTGTACGATCAACATTAAATTTTTGGTTAAATTTTTTTTTATATAATACCTTGTACTGATCTTAAAAGAACTTGAAATTTTCAGGATGGTCTGTTTTTGTTTCAAAAATAGAAGTTTTTCAATTTTGGTAAAAAAATGTTTTTTTTTTAAATTGTCATTAATTGAAATTTTTACTGCTCAAAATTACAGAATTACATGATTGCTCAACTTTACTTAACTTAGAGGAAAAACGACAAAAATTATTTTCACCAAAATTCAAAAAATTATATTTTTGAAACAAAAACACACCATCCTGAAAATTTCAGGATCTTTTAAGATCAGTACAAGATATTACATAAAAAAAATTAAACCAAAAATTTAATGTTGATCGTCGATTTGCACGATTTTAAAAAATTCAAAAATTTATATTTTGAAAAAAAAACACCTCTCTGAAAATTTCAGGATCTTTTAAGATCAGTACAAGGTATTAGACAAAAAAAATTAAACCACAAATAAAATACGGAACTTGGATTTTCAGGATTTTAAAAAATTCAAAATTCTCCAAATTCATCATTTTTCAAAAAATTTCTTCGGAATATATATTTTTTTTTTCGCAGCCCCAAGTATACTCTTAAAAACGAATTGAGAACGATTTTTCGTAACTATAATAATTTTCGAGATATTTGAAAAATAAACTCGAAAGATTTGAACAATTTAAAAATTTTCAATTTTTAATAACTTTTCAACAATTTTTTTTTAAATTTTTCTCCTTTGGTAAAACTTCTGACCAAATTTCATCGAAATTGAGAGTGGTCGATTCCAACTCTTGGTCGATTTGACATAGAATGACCCACATATATATTAAAAACTTTCCGAAGATTCCGGAGTGAGAAAAAAAATTAGGATCTCTTCCAGCGGCATGTTTTTCTCGTTAAATATATCGTTACCCAATCGCCCGAAGCAATTATCAGTCTCTTCTCCGACGACTTCTCTCCGACCATTGCGTTTTATTAATTAAAAGAAAATCGTTTTGGCATTCCAGTATAATTTTCAATTTTCATTAACGACCTTTTTCATCTGGCGAGTGATACGAAATCGATAAATAAGCAAGATTGAAAATACGTTGAATAATAGAACGTGTTTCGTAATCGAAAAATCTGTGAAAGACGAATGATTCTGTTCGAAAAATGTCCCAAGCTTTGGGATGAGTCCACCTCGACGAGATAGGAAATAATCGTGGAAATTACTAACGCGCAATAAATCCTCGAGTCCATTCACAGATGTAACGATTTATTGCAGCTCGCTTCTGATACGCGTTTTGCGTGTAACCGTCTGTAACACATTGCGCCTGTAGTTTATCATCATTGTGGATTCGTCATCAATCATCAGACCGATGAAAAACCACGATTGAGCAACAATATAAATAAATTTATGGCTCCTTCGGATCTTTGGAATTCTTATGATTATTTTTTACCTACGCCTCGACCTTGGAATCATTCACGTTGAAGAATCTACGATTGGGGTGCAAAAAGACACCCTTAGGGCTCTTTGAAAAGGGAGTGAATCGTGGCAGCGTGAGTGCCAAAAATCACGTGACTTTGGAGCTCGTTTTACTTTTGGAATAAATAAATTAAATTTTTTTTTGAATTTTTACCTAATATTGGAGTTGAGTCAGGGTCGTACCAAAACTATGCCAATAACGAAAAAAAGTCTCCAGCTTCTGGATTTTAGTGGCAATTTTTGATCATAAAGTTTCGCATTTTATTCTGTAATCAGTGGTATAAAAAAAAAATTTCATGCGATTAATGAACTGATCCAGAGAAAACAAATCAAATTGTCAGAAATTAACGATAAAGGGGATTGTTTGGATAATTTTGAAAAACCTCTCTCCCCTGAATTTCATGATTGTAACAGATTTTTTTTTAAATCTGTTGAAATTCATTTAAAATTTGTTCAAAATTGATGTCTTTCAGACATTGCCCTTGAAATTTTTGAAATTGGGAAATTCGCATTTTTCGTCGCCTACGAGAAATTTTCAACGAGGTAGAATCGTCGAAATTTTTAAAAATCAGAGAAAAACAATGTCAAAGTTTTGTCGAATGTCAAATCAACCCTTACGCTGATCCATTCTCCAGGGGGATGTCAACATTTTTTTTCATCGTTCAGGGGTTCATCCGGTTTGTCTAAAATGGGAAATAGTCTAGGAAAAACAAAAAAAAATTGTCAAAAATCAACGACAAAGGGGATTGTTTGGATAATTTTGAAAAACCATTCCCTAATTATAAATCAACGAACCATAAACAAACTCACTGAGTCTCTGCCCTCAATTTCATGATTGTAACAGATTTTTCAAAATCTCAATCGAATATTCGCTTTCCCGGATGCATTAAAAAAAAAATCTGGGGACAGCCCCTTTCTAAGAAATTATAAAAAAAAAATTTATCTTACAAAATTGTTTTCAACGTTGAAAATGTTTTTTATTTTTAATGGTCCATTTTACCCCTGATGTAGTGCATCGATCTTAAAATGGATGAATACATCAAATTCATCGTAATTTGAAGAAAACAAAGATGTCCTTCCTAATTTTTTAGCGTGGTCCATTATGCCCCAGGATCGGCCTAAAAATGAGTCAAGTAATCAAAATTACGATAATTTGACAAGGAACCAAAGATTGTTTTTTTGCCGAATTTTTTAGGGGGGCCGTCTTGCCCCACCCTCCCCGAAAAAGTAGGGCCATTGGAAATGCGCATATCACAATAAGAGCGTGCACAATGATGTAAATTCGTTGGGTTTTCATGGCGAAATGCGTGCGCGTGGCCCAGAGAAAGAGAGAGAGAGAGGAGAGAGAAAAAACGAGAGTAATCGCAGCCATTGATCTCGTCCACGAGACGGATCGCAATAGGGCGGGTGCGTGTAAACCGCATCGCGACCGTTTCGGTTTCGTATTATCGCGTCGGTTGCATTATACGTGCAACATAACATACATACTAGGCCGTTTCAGAAAAAAAAATTATTTTGTTTCTTCTCCCAAACAGGCTCAAAAGTTTCACTTAGGTATAAGAAAAGGTCTGTGAAAATATGAGCTCTTAATATTAATATTAACATCGTCCTCATCGCACTTTTCGATTTTCCATAAGAATAACATGGGAAAAATTATTTTTACGTCTTCTGATTTCTATAACTAGCAAACGATTCCATCATACCGGAAATCTAGAGACATATCTTTGTACAGAATTGAACGCTCTACAAAAAAGGTTATGAGTAACTTTTTGACAAGTTCACTCGTTAAAAAGTCATTCAATGTTTGAGTTCAATTTTTCGTAAATTTTGCTGATTTTTGGATATTGCACCGAAACTAGCTAGTTTTATAGACAAAATGTGGATGAGATGTGATGTTAAGAGGAGGCTGAATACCATTTTTATTCAATCCCTACATTATCGACGTATCATCGTCGTCCAATCTTTCTCCGATAACCGTGGATGGAAATTAATTACATTTTGACAATTAAGAGGGCGATAAATTAATTAACAATCAATTGTCAATTGAGAGGCTAAAATGCGTTACAGCTAATGCCAACGAACTCGTTCGAGCCCTCTAAATATTATAGGTTACTCGACAGCATCCATGGTGCTGCCCTCATTCGCACGTCTATGAACTACATTTGGCCATTTCGTTTTTCAATAAAATTACAATTTATCGATATTTATCTCTTGATGCGCCATCCGTACTTACGGCGTGTCATTTCAATGAAATAATGTCGAAAACGTCTCGATATTTGTATCGTGGCGTTCTTCATGGAGCCTCACTCTTAGTTTTACCCGAAATGCAAAGTTTAATAATTTAAGATTTTCAATTACAGTTTCTTGGTGGTAAATGAATCTGTAATTTTTTTTTTGTTTTTCGAAAAAACTTTAGTGAGGCTCCATTTCTGCCATTGTTCTGATGATGTTGTTAAAATTTTATTCAATTCCATCCATTTGTATAAGAGCAAGTTTGGATGGCAATTTCGAGGTGTTAGTGTCGGTATTGAAACTTGGTATTAAACATAAATTAAACTTTCGACAAATGTTCACCAATAGTTCTCACTATACTAATAACAAAAAAATAGAACGCTTTAAAAAAATCGTGCAGCAGAAGTTTGCTTAAAAATTTATTTTTCCGTTAAGAAATTCATTGTAGCATAAAAGTAAATTTTTATTCGTTTTTATTTCCAAATTTGAAAAAACAAAAAAAAAAGTTCATTTTTAAGCGAATTTCTGCTGCACAATTTTCTTAAAGCGTTCCATTTTTTTTTTTTAATTATTCTAGTGAGAACTATTGATTAACATTTGTCGAAAGTTTAATTTATGTTTAACATGAAATTCCATCCACATTTTGTCGATGAAACTAACTAGTTCCGGTGTAATATCAAAAAATCGGCAAAGTTTACGAAAAATTGAAATTAAACATTGAATAACTTTTGAACGAGTGAACTTATCAAAAAGTTATTCGGCTCTTTTTTTGTAGAGCGTTCAATTCTGTACAACGAGATGTCTCCAGATTTCCCGTATGATGGATCGTTTGCTAGTTATAAAAATCATAAGACGTAAAAATAATTTTTCCCATATGTTATTCTTATGGAAAATCGAAAAGTGCGATGAGAACGATGTTAATATTAATATTAAGAGCTCATATTTTCACAGACCTTTTATTATACCTAAATGAAACTTTTGAGCCTGTTTGGGAGAAGAAACAAAAAAAAAATTTTTTTTGAAACGGCCCAATACATACATATTCGTATATATGCACATACGATACGACATGCCCTAGAGAGCTATATATAGAAGCGATTCTACATAAATTTTGGTGGATGCACACGCGGGTCTGACCCACATTTTCAGGAGGCGCGCAGATGCGTCTCTGCGCTTTGACGCAGCGTGTGGGCAACGCGGTACCAGTTACTTTTTTTTACGAACAGAGAGAGCATCAGAGAGAGAGAGAGAGAGAGAGAGAGCGAGCTTTTCATCCGAAAAACAGCCAAAAACTTTGTTCCAGCTCTTTGTCTCTTTGTACGTGAGTAAATGCGCGTTTGTGTGCGCGTGAATGTGTGTTTGTGTGGGTGGGTTTCTTCTCTCGGTAGGGCCACCCCAGGCCTAATTTAAATTCGTTTAAAGGCCGCATTTCATTAGCAGAAGCAGGCGGGTGTGCGCACATATACATGTATACATGTTAAATACATGTATATAATTTCTTTGTGCCGAGGGGAAAACTCGATGGGCATCCGGACCGCGCAGACGCACTACCTCGGCCCTTTGTTTCGTTCCGTTCGCAAATGCTACACACAGAATCGAAACGATGTGATGGTGTGCCACGTGTACGAGTTAACTCCCCCGCTGGTTCCCTCCCGACTAACCCACGCTCTATATTCGGTGTACTGGTCTGTATATATGTAGGCTTATGTGGGGCAAAATGGACACTGCCAGATAACTCAGCCAGGATGTCAAGGATAGTGCAAAGGGGTTGCTTCTGATCCAAATGTAACATTTTTGTGGATTTTCATTGAGCGTCTGAAGAAAAAAATTGTCGAGGCAAAATGGCCAATGCCAGGGAATTCTTGTTTTTGAAAATTTGAGGAAACGAGGGCAAACGTTGAAAAATTATTTTCTTCGTTTCCCAGGCTTTTATCGTGAACTTTGATGGCCAAGGGCATCTGGAATTTTCTACTGAATTCATTTCCAATCGTATTATTATTATTATCATCATTATTATTATTTATTATTACCCAATCGCCTTATTACATTTTTTTTACGATTATGGAGGTGCCTTTTTTTTTGTCCCCGGTACCAAATTTTTATTTGGAAGATCTACGCTCTAATTTGGAATATTGACGCTCATTACAATGATAATACCTTCATTTCCTAGATTTTCGAATTTCCAATGTTTTTCGACAATTTTGGAGGGTGGCCGTTATGACCCATTTTGCCTTGCATTATCGAATGAATTATCGTCCACTTTCGCGAAAATCGTTATGGTAATTTTTTAATTATTAATTATTAAAATACGTTGAGCTGTTTCTTTGTTTAAGGTTGTTATCTGAAATAAAAAAAATCCAAAGAGATTATTGTTTTGTAGGCTTAATTCTAGTGCCCTAACCTATAATATGCATATTCAAAGAAGAAAAAAACGAAATGGCGGGCTTGTGAACAAAAAGGTCTTCGAAATCGATTTGTAAAAAAAAAAATTATTAAAAAAAAATTATTTATTATTAAAAAATTGCCTGTTTTTGAGGTTAGGTATTTAGCTATGTGTGTCTAAAATAACGGGTAAAATGTTAAGCAAAATCGGCTGAATAGTTTTTAGTCAGTGCTTCCCCGAAGTTTCGAAAACGTAGTTTCGAGAAAAACGCGTCTAAAGTTTTGAAACAGATCTGGTATAAAAAAATTATACTTACATTGATCAGCTATGTCTGGTGTATAGAGTAATCCTCTCGTTTCCTCAAAGTTATCTCAAAGCTCTCTTCATTTCTTCGAGAGCTGTTTTCATTTTTATTATTAACTTATTAGCTGATTTCTCTCTTCTTTTGGCGATAACTTTAAAAATATTTTGAATTCTGGTCTGAAAATTTTATACTATATTCTAAAGATGTTTATCTTGCGAAAAAAAAAGAAAAAACAAACAAATTTTCAAGCCCATCACAGTAGGCCACCTTAATGTCCAAAATACCTGGAATTTTCTGTGGAATTTAATTCCAGTATTATTATTATTATTATTATTATTATTATTATTATTATTATTATTATTATTATTATTATTATTATTATTATTATTATTATTAATTATCCAATCGCCTTATAAAACATTTTTTTACGACGATGGAGGTGTCCCTTAGCTCCGCGGTATTATATTTTAATTTTGAATATCTAGGCTCATTACAATGATTTGTGAATTTTTGAATTTTCAATGTTTTTTGATAATTTTGGAGGGGGGCCGTTTTGACTCCCGTGACCAATTTGCCCCGCATTCCCCTGTATTGGAATGCAATATTGTCTACTTTCGCAACAACCGTTGTGGAAATTATTTTAATTATTAATTATTAGATTATGTTGAGCTGTTTCTTTGTTTAATACGAAGGAAATGACAATTTTTCATTTTTCCAACTCTTGACAGGCAATTGTCATGAAAATGTCATTACCTAGATCGAATTTAGCGTAGGGAGTCTATTTTGGAATTCCGCACTCACAATAATAATAATAATAATAATAATAATAATAATAGTAATAATAATAATAATAATCTTTTTTAATAGATTTTTTAATTTTAAATGTTTTTTACCAATTTTTGAGACCGTTCTGCCCCACAGGTGGCCATTTTGCCCCACATTCCCCAATATAGTATTGCCAAGAGATTTGGTACACCAGAGAACGCGCTCTCCTTATCTTTTTCGACAAATCAATTCATTCCCAACGATGCTCCGAAGTTAAAGTTTATGCACGACAAATGCTCCAGAAAAAAAAGCTCGCCGGTTTTTCAATGGCAAACTTTTCGCAAACGTGCATCGTCTCGTCGGGCAATTGGAAACGCGGTTCATTGGAACTTCAGAAGTTGGCCCTGATTTGTCGAAAGTCTCGAAGTTGGGTAGAGTCCCGAGACAAGTGTCCCTCTACTCTAGACCCAGAAAAAAGATCTAGTCGTAGGTACTATAATCGTTTATTTGATTATTTTTTAGTTACTTTAAAGAAAATTTTCTTTCCATCCAATTTTGGGCGATATTTACTTTCACGATATTTATTTATTTGAATTTCTTGTCATCGAGAAACAGGCGTTGAAGAAAAATTCTATTCGTTGTTACTAAATACCTATTCACCCGTAATTTCGTCCGATCATATCTGCAGATTTGTCAGTACCCCAAAAATCCGGCAGGTGGCTACCTCTCGCACAAGCGAACCTGCCTCTCGACGCCTATATATACATTCCAAGCTCGACTATGTTTGATATCCTTATTTTTCAGTATGGATATCAGGGGGTCCAAGCACAGATGGGGATGAGTGAGGCAAAGTTTTGCCTTAACCGTCTACTAGGAGCGCTAGTGTCGCTACCCATAAGCCATTGCGTCGATTTTCCATCTCGCTCGCACGCACTCACGGCACTCACCCATGGTATCCATGGCAACGCAATTTCCGCCATCTTGGTTTGTTGCGTGTTGCGCGTCTTCATAGTGCGCTCGGGTGTGTTTTTTGGACTGTTTTTTGTTATCTTTTTGCAAATATATTGTGCAGCTTGCAGAAAAGTCGAGTGCATTGTATTGGGCGATCCTTTTAATAATCATTTTTTATCTTCACCGAAGCAAGGTAAATATATCTCGTTTTGTTATTAACCTAACCTCTTCTCGTATTTTGATCTCAAGTTGAATTCTCAACCGAACATTTGTTAATTTAAGCAAATATATAATATTGAAGGTGGACTGCACTATTTTTATAAGAATTATGAATCTAAAAAAATCCTTTCTACTTGTTGTTTGTAACAGCTATGTCGAGGAAGTGTTTGATAGCGGGATGTTCGTCGGAGGCTACATGCTTCTTCAAATTCCCAAATCCCATGACTGAGTCTGATCAGTTTTTAAAGTGGCTTGCTGCAAGTGGGAATCCTAAGCTGCTGAATGTTTCTCCGGGGCATGTGACAAATCGACATTTGTGTTCGGTTCACTTCGAACAAAAATATATGTTGGCGAAAAATGTTAATATTGTTTTATATATAAAAGCTCGTTAAATATTTGATGTAAATGCTGGTTGTACGGTCAAAACTTTGCGAAGTTATAGCTGATTAATTTTATGTGACACCCGAATAGAAAAAGATTTTATAAGTTTGTTTTACATATAAAAGCTCGTCAAATATTTAATGTAAACAGTGGTTATGCGGTTGAAGCTTTGCAAAGTTATAGCTGAATAATTTTATATTATACGCGAATAGAAAAACAATTTTTAAGTTTCTTTATAACATGAAAGCTTGTCAAATATGTGATGTAAAAACCGATTGTGCAGCTGAAACTTTGCAAAGTTCTGACAGATTAATTTTATGTGATACGTGAATAGAAAAAGATTTTTTAAGTTTGTTTTACATATAAAAGCTCGTCAAATATTTAATGTAAACACTGGTTGTGCGGTTAAAGCTTTGTAAAGTTATAGCTGAATAATTTTATGTGATGCGCGAATAGAAAAACAATTTTTAAGTTTGTTTATAACATGAAAGCTTGTCAAATATGTGATGTAAAAACTGATTGTGCAGCTAAAACTTTGGAAAGCTCTGACTGATAAATTTTATGTGATACGCGAATAGAAAAACAATGTTTAAGTTTTTTTATAACATGAAAGCTTGTCAAATATGTGATGTAAAAACCGATTATGCAGCTAAAACTTTGCAAAGTTCTAACTGATTAATTTTATGTTATACCCGAATAGAAAAAGATTTTTTAAGTTTGTTTTACACATAAAAGCTCGTCAAATATTTCATGTAAACACTAGTTGTGCGGTTAAAGCTTTGCAAAGTTATAGCTGAATAATTTTATGTGATACGCGAATAGAAAAACAATTTTTCAGTTTGTTTATAACATGACAGCTTGTGAAATATGTAATGTAAAAACTGATTGTGCAGCTAAAACTTTGCAAAGTTCTGACTGATTAATTTTATGCGATCCGCGAAGAGAAAAATATTTGTTAAGTTTATTTTCCGTATAAAAGCTCGTTAAATATTTGATGTAAACAATGGTTGTGCGGTTAAAACTTTGCAAAGTTATAGCTGAATAATTTTATGTTATACGCGAATAGAAACACAATTTTTAAGTTGGTTTATAACATGAAAGCTTGTCAAATATGTAATGTAAAAACCGATTGTGCAGCTAAAACTTTGCAAAGTTATAACTGATTAATTTTATGCGATACGCGAATAGAAAAAGAATTTTTAAGCGCGTTTTTTTTATCTAAAAGCTTGTTAAATATTTCGATGTGTAAATATGAATGTTGTAAATAATCATATATTGAGATGAATAATTATACAAAATATTTGAAATATATTAAAACACGAATATACTGGCATTTTTATTATATTTTTGTATCCTGGGACATTTGAAATGAAATAATAATAATAATAATGAACCTGCTTCGGGGGCCGTGGAGAGGGGGTAAATCTGTATATATATATGTCATACGCATATATATATGTCATACGCATTAGTTCTCTAACCGTCTACTACGAGCGCCACCAGCGCAAACTTTGCCTCAACATTTACTATGGTGGCTTGTACCCCCTGATGGATATCTAATACATTGAACATTGCGGCAAAACGCAAGATGGTCGAATCCCCGAAAAGGATCCCATAAAAAAGGGTCTTTTTTCTTTTCCCTTCTGTTGAAGAAAAGACGAAGCTCAACGAAATTGTAGACTTCATATGTGTAGCTATACATTCAAAGATTGAAACGTTTAAAAATATATATTGTGTAAATATTAAAAAAAATCATTTCATTTAAATACATATTTGTTCACTTTGAAATAATATTTATTCATATTAAATAAAAATTTATTAGATCGCAATATATTTTCCTAGTAGGTCAGTCAAAAAAAAAATTCGTTCACATGAATAGAGTTGTATTAGGCCGGTCTAGAACTAAAAAAAATTATTTGCCTTGACTAGGATTTAGTTAAATGTACTAGATTTTTTTTCTGGGTGTACCGAGTATTTATCCTATGGATAAATATACCCGCCCCCGTAAAAAGTTTTCGATTCGTGAACGAGCCGAGGGCTCGTCTGATGAAAGCCAGAAACCGAGGGAAACGTGTATGTGTGTATAAATCGGTAGACATATTGAGGATTCTCCATCAAAAGGGCCGACGATGTTTTTTTGCGGCTCCCTTGAAATTTGCTCGCGTTGCTTGTAAGTACTCGACGAAATGAGACTGAAGATAAAGTCCTGCGGTGACTTGCGTGGGTTTGTTATTTATTATCCACAGCGTCGGTAATTATTTGACCGTCTTTAGCGTGTTTCGTTGATTGAAACTGATTATTACTATCATCAATAACTATCACGATGTACATTTTATTTCACGACTTCCAAAACCTTTTTTTAGCCTTCTACGATCATCGAATGCTCTGACCAAAAAGCTTAATCTTTATTGAATTATAGGATTAAATTATTAGGAAGAGTTTCAAGAAAAAAACTTATGTAAATTATTGAACTTGTAATTTTACGTTATTTACTCCAAAGCCTTTTTATAAGTTCATCAATTTTTGAGTCTTTGTAAAGAAAGCTCAGCTTTTTTTCACAATTTTCCGATCTTGCGTTAGAGAAGTTTCAAAATAGTGATAAATCGTAGCGGAAGTACATTTGTGATAAAATACTTTTCAGCAATCCAACTTTCGCAATTTTGCAGCTATCGAGCTGAAATTTTTTGCACAATTACACTTGACAATAGAGAAATTTTGAATTTCATTTGAAAAGAATCACAGGGAAAATTCATATTCTATGCATTTTGAGAATGTTCACAAAAGAGTCCGTAAAGTTTTTGTTCTAATAAAATTATCCTTTTCTTCTAATGAAATGTCTATAAGGAAAAATAATCAATTAAGGTATATATTTAAAAAGGTTTTATACTTAAAAAGTAGATTAAAATCGATTAAATTTTTCTTAAACGCATTTTGTGTAAACGCAGATTAAAATTTTGGATAGAATGAAATTTCAAAGTTTTCAAGCATTCACGAATTTTTTTCTCAGCTTATTTATCAGATATGGCTAAAAAAACTGTTTTTACAACATTGTTTCATTGTTTGTCTGAAACAAAGAAATAAAGATGCATTTTATAGAGGAAGGTTTTTTACACAACAATTTACCACTATAAATAAGAAATCGAAAAAAAAATTGCGGATGTTTGAAATAAATTGTGGAAAGTTCTATTTTTCATTTTCACTTCAAACATCCGCCATTTTTTTTAAATTGACTTTTCATTAACAGTGGAAAATTGTTGTGTAATAAACCTTCTCCTTTAAAATGCTTTTTCATTTTTTTGTTTCAGACTTGCCAATCATGCACTATACAAAATTTTTGTATTAAATTTAATAAAAAATATGCATTTTTTATGCATATATATGGGGCATTCCACGCCATTTCGATCAACATCTTGCATTGGTCATTCCGATTTTCCTCTAAATTTTTTATATAAAAAAACACATTGAAATACATTTTCCCAAATTTTTTCAGAATTTTTTGGCCACGCGTTTTTTGGATTTTATTTTTTTTCTTTGAAAAAAAGGACCCCTTCGTAAAATCTGAAAAAATGGAGAATAATCTAATAAAATATAACAACATTTTTGGGTTTTGTTCAAAAATTGAGATTTTAATACTCTATGAGCAACATTTTTTTTTTGCAATTTTTTGAATTTTACTCATAGAATATTGAAATCTCCATTTTGGAACGAAGCCCAAAAAATTTGTTATATTTTATTAGATTTTTCTGATTTTTTTTCAGATTTTACAAAGTGGTCCTTTTTTTAAAAAAAAAAAAAAAATAATAAAATCCAAAAAACGCGTGACCAAACAAATCTGAAAAAATTTGGAAAAATGTATTTCAATGTGTTTTTTCTATATAAAAAATTTAGAAGAAAATCTGAATGATCGAGGCAAAATGTTGATCGAAATGGCGAGGAATGTCTCATATACAGTATATTAAATTTCATATACATTTTCTTATACGTGGATATTAATTTTCAATGTTTACACTTTCAATTATAATATACAAATATTAATTTTAAGATGAAGTTGTTAATTTTCCAATACCATGTATATTAATTTCAATTTCGTATACTTGTTATTAAAATTTCATATTAAATTTAATAACATTTTTTAGTAGCTGTCGGCTATGGGACAAGACATTTTCGACTTCAGCGCCTTCTATAAATTATTCAAAGAATCAAAAAATTTTTTTTTTAATTTCCGAAGGATGAGACAATGTGTTAAAATGAGTTTTCTAGCCATATCTGATAAAGGAGCTGGAAAAAAAACCTCAAATCTACAAAAATGCACAAAAAACCTAAACCATACAAGGCCATCTTCCACAGCAATTCTTCCATCGTGATTGTAAGAAAGCCCTAAAAAATCATAGAAGTTGTTGATGAAGGTATCCCACTTCACCAAGAATGTTTTGTATAGGAAACTAAAGGGAAAAAGCGGTACGTAGGGTTGAAAGCAAAGGTAAAAGCAGCAACAGTGGATCCGACAGGCAGATAGAGAGAGAAGGATCGAAAGGGAAGAAGGACGAAGCCGAAGAAGAAGAGGCCGGAGATGAAGAGGAACGTATTACGCTCCGTGAAAGAGGAGAAATTTAAGGGATGGAGTGGCGAAGGGAGGTTCGAGTTCCGGTGGAACTCGACGTTGGTGTTTTTTGTGTTCACAGATCCATGCACACACTCATACATATATATGTGTTATCCAGTGATGGACCACCTCATAGTTAATGGCCTATCAAAGTTATTGAACGAAAGTGATCTAAGCTGCATGCCAATGGCTGTAATTCGTGGGGTGAAAATTTATCCGGAGGGACAATCACTGTAGGGCTTATCGCAGGGCTCTATGTATATACGGGGCGTTCCATCCCAAATCGGACAGTTTGAAAAGCTTTTTTATTTTCTCAAATTTTCTATATTTTTTAGTACCCATCAAGACACCCTTGCTAGTAAATTTTGAGATTTTTTTGATTATCCGTTGAAAAGATATTGAATTAACAAAAAAGTCCGCTTTTTTTTCGGTATTTTGGTCATAACTTCTTTAATAATGGTCCAAATTAAATTTTTTTAAAAATACTTTGTTTTTTATGCCCGTTTTAGAAAAAAATACAAAAAAAATATTCGACGTGTTTTTGAATGAGTTTTTTGAGTTTTAAACGTTCAATCGCGTTTTTAAACGTGTGTGTATATTTTGATTTTTTTTTAAATTTTTTCTTTCAAACATCTATCTATTCAACAACTCTTAAGACCAGTTCGATCGTGGGCCTTCCATAACTACTATTTTTTTTCGATTTTTGAAAACTAAAATTTTTTTTTTATTCAAAAAGTTTTATAAACAAGTGTCAAAATAAATTCTAAATAATGAAAAAATAAATACTATACACTAACGAAAATTGGTATTCATAATAATTTATACGAAATTTTTTTTCTTAATTTTCAAAAATCGAAAATAAATAGTAGTTATCTACAGCCCACGATCGGACTAGTCTTGAAAGTTGATGAATAGATAGATGTTTGGGACAAAGAATTTCAAAAAATCAAAATATACACTCACTTTTAAAAACGCGGCTTAAAGTTTAGCATTCAAAAAACTCATTTAAAAACACGTCGAATATTTTTGTTGTACTTTTTTCTGAAAAGGCCATAAAAAACAAAAATTAAAAAAAAAAACTTGTAATTTGGACCATTATTCAAGAAGTTATGACCAAAATACCGAAAAAAGCGGGTTTTTTGGTCTTTTGAACGAGTAATCAAAAAAATCTCAAAATTTACCAGCAAGGGTCTGTTGATGGGTATACTAAAAAATATAAAAAATTTGAGGACATAAAAAAAGTTTTTCAAACTGTCCGATTTGGGATGGAATGCCCCCTACATACAAATATATATATATAAAGCGGGATCTCGACGATTCCTTTGTGCGCTGGTAGCGCGCACATTGAAACAGAGAGACGTCGACTGCGCAGCGAACGCGAAATCGGGCGGGAAAGGGGCTGAAAAGAGCACCCGAGCAAAAGAGTATGCTTCAGCTCCAACTGTGCGACGAGGGGAACCTTCGCTCTCTTTCTCCTCGAAAAAAACAGCGGAGCTCTTTCCCCCAACCGTTTTCATTTCCTTCGCAGTTACCGCACTGTACCATTATTGTATATGTGTCATCCCCCTTCTCGCTTTTTGCCTCCTTTTTGCCCCCTTAAAGCAAAGTACAACGCCATATATCCCCCACTCTCTCTCCCGCTCTTTCTATCTCTATATCAAATACGCACTCGAGGGGGAGCAAAGAGCGCAGCTCTTTCCGCCGGCAGAGCGAAGAAATTTATTATTGGTAATGGTCGTGGCCTTCGACATCCAAGTGTCTCTCACCAAAGTCTTTTTTTCTTTCTTGATTTCTCCCCCTTTCCCTTTTCCTCCCTTTTTGGATCTTCCCTCAAGTTTTCTCCCTCCCTCCCTCCCTCCCTCTCTCTCTCTCTCTCTCTCTCTCTCTCTCTCTCTCTCTCTCTCTCTCTCTGCATCCCCTTAACCCGTGGGTTACGTTATCACGTCACGCGGGGGTGCGCCGAACGTTTCGGGAATCCCGAATGCGGCGCCGGGCGCGCGCAATCCACCCTTCGGCTCCGAGGGAGAGAGATGCGGATAGAGATAGAGCCCAAGAATCGAGAGAGCCTCCTTTGTGTCGTCGAGGCTCCACGATGGCCTCTCTCTCTCTCTCTCTCTCTCTCTCTCTCAAAGTCGCGGAAAACTCGCCCCGAGGCGCCGAGCTCGTTGCGTAACCCAACAAGGGATGATGGAAGAGGGCGTTAGGGGGTGAGGGGGATAGGGTGAGAATGTAACGACAAAGAAGGATATGCCGCAGCATTGACAAGCGACAAGTTTTATGCGTCACGCATCCCCGAGGACGAGAAAGTTGGGGATGAATTGCCGCAAAATGTCATCGACGGGTGGACTTGGGTTGCATCATCGAATGATTGGGCATCGATACGTGGATTTAGCGACGCAATAACGGTTCACCGTTGTTACAACTTTCGTGCTACAATTGTCTCTTGATTTCTGCCGCTGTGATTCATGGGGTTGAAAACAGTGTTCGGCAGTATCGATTTTTCCGTCTACGATATTGATTGGGTTAATGATTTTTTCGAAAAATTAATAATTAGTCAAAAAATAGTTATAATTTTTTATAAAAATTCGTTACTAATGGAAAAAAATTAGTAATCAGTGACAAAATATTTCTAATTTTTCCAAAAAAAATAGTAATTAGTGACAAAATATTTCCAATTTTTCCAAAAAAATTAGTAATTAGAGACAAAATATTTCTAATTTTTCTAAACAAATTTAGTAATTAGCGACAAAATCTTACCAAGTTTTTTTCTAAATATAGTAATTGGTAAGGAAGATATTACTAATTAATAAAAAAAACAGTAATTTTTAGAAAGTATTGTGTATATTAACGTACTTGTGTGCACGGATTGAGTCATGGTTATAAGCTCAAACAACTCTATTAAAAAAGTTGTTTTATTTTTTATAACTATATTTTTTGGTTATTTCACACATTAGTATTTATTGTATCACGATACGATATCACATAAGTTATTATTAATACGATTATTAACAGTGATTATTAACAAATGCATTAGTATTTTTTATTTATTTATTACTTTTTCTAAAATTGACACAACATTTCTCCCCAACTTTTGTTATTCTCTACATTAGTTATTATTAATACGAATATTTAATCAGTACTTATTCAAAAATGCATTAGTAATTTTTTTTTTTCCGAAATTGATACAACATTTCGCCCCAATTTTTGTTATTCTCTACATCAGTTATTATTAATACGAATATTTAATCAGTACTTATTAAAAACTGCATTAGTAATTTTTTTTTATTTATTACTTTTTCCAAAATTAACACAGCATTTCTCCCCAACTATTGTTATTCTCCACATAAGTTATTATTAATACGAATGTTTAATCAATACTTATTAAAAAATCCATTAGTAATTTTTATTTATTTATTACTTTCTCCAAAATTGATACAACATTTCTTCACAAATTATTGATTTTTTGTTACTTAGCAATATCTTTCTCGCTAATTACTAATTCCTGGAAAAAAATAGTCATGTTTTATCGTTAATCACTCTTTTTTTTTTTATTAGAACGATTTTGTCACTAATTTCTTATTTATCAGAAAAATTAGTAATATTTTGTAACTAATTACAAATTTTTTAGAAAAATCAGTAATATTTTATAATTGGATAATAAAAATAGATAGATTTTTTATTGCCGATCACTGGATGAAAAACAACCCCTTCGGCCGCCGATCGAACGAACGAGAGACAAAGTGACGTTCGATGGTGTTTTTAAGAAGGGTGGAAAATTCCTGAAAAAAGAGGATTTTCCGTGCAACTTTTCGCGATAATTCCCGAGAAATTTTCGGTTCTTCGCACGAACACAATGCAGTTTAACGAAGTAGACGCCTGTACGAATGTACACGGTACAAGAGCGTAGTTTTGGGGGGGGGGGGGGGGGGGTGAGAAAACCGACGCAGGCGCTTTTCGTGAATTCACTGGAGAACAAAGACCGAGCATAAATGATCGAGTGAAAAGACGCCCTGATAATTAGATTTCGACACCCTTTTTTTTATCGCATATTCGAGATCAGCGAGGTTTCCCCCACTGATCTTCCGCTGAGAATCTGTGAATCAATTTCGCAGAGATTCTCCATTATTTTGAAGAGTTCTAATCGATCGGTCCGCAAGAAGAATCGAGGCTGTTGAAGAGGATTCTTTAGGCATGTTTAGTATTCGGCGATACTTGATTTTCGAATTTTCTTAATTTCCAAAAAATTCACCATTGATTTGGACCTTTGTGTCCCAGTCGGTTCTCCGACTTAGTTGAAGGAGTGGAACAAGTGCGTACGCGTCATGGCCTTTGTGTGTGTGTAACCCTTTCGGAATCGTGGCTGTCAGCCTTGTTACGGGAACGCGCGTGGATCCCTTACGCCCTTTTACCCGAACAAACCTTTGTCCCTGACTCAAACATCCCGGTTTCTCGTACCGTAATCCACAGTAAGGTCGCACTGGTCACCCCCTTTCGTCGCTTCACCGACCCTCGGATTCCGTCTCATTCCCACGCGGGTAAAACATTCTACGGCCACGGGCAAACAAAGAGACCGGGGATCCCCTTCCATTTGGAAATGGTCGTCCAACATATATATATATAAATGGGCGATCAAAAACTTTGGTGAGTTTGGTCGTGCACAAGCGTAGAACACAAGCATCGCCGTCTTTGTGATACCGCCTTTTCAGCAATGCCCAGATCAGGCTCTTGCAGTCGACCCAGCGACCTGCTGACCATCCTGAAGACCTTTTACGTGTATTTTGGCCATTCCAGATTGAGACGGTATTTTGGTCTAGAATTTTGGAAAAATCATTTTTTTTTGCAAATTCTTAAAGTTTAGATCTTCGAGAATATTCGGTAAAAGCCGGATAGTTATCACACACCCAGAAAAAAGATTTAGTCGTAGGTACTATAATCGTTTATTTGATTATTTTTTCGTTACTTTAAAGAAAATTTTCTTTCCATCCAATTTTGGGCGATTACTTCCACTATATTTATCTGACTCCAAGTATCCTGGTCTAGAAGTCCGAAAAAATCTTTTTTTTTTTTGCAAATTCCTAAAGTTTAGATTTTGAAGAATATATCCTCGAAAGGAAATTTTTGGATTCCAAGATTTTAACGAGTTACAGCTATTTCAGTGACGAAGTAACTACTAAAATAAGTAGTAACTAAAATCAATTTTGTTTTGCAAATTCTTAAAGTTTAGATCTTGAAGAATGTATTCTCGAAAGAAAATTTTTGAATTCCAATATTTACGGAGCTATAACTATTTTAGTGACGCATCAACTATGCCTGTCACGTTTTTCTCAAAAATTCCATTTCTCAACACGGCTGACATTTCAAGTTCTACTCGACCGACTCACTTCAAATTTTTTACCAATCTTCAATGTACAACTCTCGATCGCTCCTACCACGATTGTGTCAATATGATTACTTTTAGTATTGCAAAAAAATTAAATACTATGAGAAAAAGTCGAAAAACGTCTTTTTTCGTTCAGACAGCCGCCATTTTGCGAAATTTCCTTTTTTTTTCGTTTTCTCTGAAATAGGAGCTATAACGACGTTCTTACTAATTAAGAATCTTTTTTTAATTTTTTAGTGGATGACACCTTTTTTTAGCCCTAATTTTACCAGCTTATAACATATTTAATTTTTTTTTCTCGAACATTTTTTTGTTTATTGTCAAAATATTAACAAATAAGTTGTGTATAAAAGAATGGTAAAAATATTTTTTTATCTAGCTCGACAAAATGCTCAAAATGTATGTCTCTAGACCAGAATACCACCTTAATGCGACTAACTTCTGACCCGCATTTCCCTCGATTTCACAATGGAGTGACGGAAAATGTTCTTCCTGTCTCAAATAACGTTGCAAATTTGTTTAGAATTTTCCTACTCTCTTAATGTTCCCCGGATGATGATAATCGTGGGACGTGGAAAAATGTTAATTTAGGAATTTTTTACATGCATGAAATTATTACATAAATTCTGGAAAAGAGAATAATATATTTTTTCCACGTGTTCATTCGGTCATTTTTAGATTCAGGCTAAAAAATTACTTATATTAACCATGAAGGACAGAAAATTTATTTCCAAAAAATCCAAATACAATTTCGACAATTAATATATATTTTTAAATTTTTATATTGGCAATAAAAAACGAAACCTGCATTATTAGAATTCGAACTTCATGCCAAACTTTTCATTTTTCCAGTACAATACAAGAATCTTTTTTCAAATTAATTTACAAAATGGCTTTATAACATTTTGTTTGTAAACAGAATATGTAAGTTCAACAAAAAATTTTTATCAGAATTCTAATTGATTTTTATGCAAAAATTTCTTATCCTTTCCACGATGCGTGTATTTTTTTTCATAAATTAAAAAATTTGTAACTCTTTGTATACAATTTACGTATTCTTTTTCATGCATTCAAAAAAATAGCCCTCAGATCCTTTGTTCTTAATTTCAGTGCAAATCAGCTGTGGCCTTTTAAGAGGCTGTCAAAAATATACAAACATTCCAGAACTTTGTTTACCGGAAGATTTCCTGCAAAGCAGTCAAAAGTCGCAAATTCCGTGGAATGCATAATTTTAGGTGACAAAAGGTTGATAAAAATTAAAAAAAAAAATTCACAACGTTGTCAAGTGTCCGAAAAACATTTTCCGCAATGTATTCCAAAATCAAAGGGGATTTGGATTTGTTTTAAATTGACTCGGAACGCTCCATATTTATAGAGGCACAGAAACGAGAAGATGGTAACCGCAAATAGGCCTCGGAAAGGACCCACAAAAGGTGGCCTCTCGAACAATGAGAAGGTGTCCCAAACAGCCGGACAATATGCCCGAATTGTTGTGGAGACTTTGCCTCGTCGTCATCACAATAAGTGACTCGTTGAAGCGCGTCTGGTATTCTGTTATTCGCGCATTGTTACAACGGGGAGTATAAATAATGCATAAAACGAGGCGTCTCGTGATTTACGGGCCATTTTGCAGCGGCGAGGAAAGCAAACTTCGACGGTTCGTTGTCAGGTGAAAAACCATATTTCACGGTGTAATGATTCAGGCATCTGTACAAAAAAAAAATTGAAAGTAACCGCCATGAAGAAAACAGTCGAAAGCGGACCTCAAGCTTTGGGGACGTTTATTGGACATGTCTAAATTTCAATGCCCGAATGATCGGACATAGTCTTATTCTCATGCATACGCAACATCCAGACCAGAATGAAACTTTTCCTCTTCAGGATCCCATTCCAAAATGCAATAATGCACATTGTCCGTAACGCCAACAATGAACGACCGATGAATAACGATGACAAGGCCATTAGAATATAATCCGTGAACTTTGGCCGTACGCGTCCGTAAAAGCGTCTTCAACGGTACTTCCCATGCTGAAGAGGCAAAAAAATCATCACCATTCGCTGGAGAACAATGATTCAAATGGACGAGGGCGTAGCAGAATGTAGGGGGATCGTGATAAAAACCATTTGGAGAAAAAAATGCGACGCCGTACGCAAGATGCAGCGCGAAGGAGCAACGAGGACGAAGAAGTGACGCCAGGAGGACGCGGTCGATCCTGGACCGTTGTGCTCGAGTTGAGTCTCCAGGGCCGGTACAAAAACTCACACAACGATCGTTGCGGTACTCCCATTCAGATGTGGAATGAATAAAACGTATGAACTCGAGAACTGCTCCACTTCCAGACAATGGAATACCCGCGCGCGGCACCCGAGATCTCCGCAGGTAGAAAATGGTTTCCCCTCCGAGCCCTTCGTTCCCTTACTTCTGCTTCTTCCGTCACAAACACGCACATAAGGAACAAACGCACACACGCACACACGCATGCATCTCTCTGTCATCGTGGCTCTTATTTTTCTTCTTCTCGTCCTGCGAACGGAATCCCTCGTCTTCTCGGTTCTCCCGTTTCTCTTCTTCAGAACCGAGCGCAAAAAACGCGCCGCTCCCTCGTAAAAATAGTTATGGCATAATGGGAGTAACGAGGATCGGGACGCGTTACGGTATACCGGTTATTATATGGACCTGAATAACATTGGCAAACAAACGGAAGGAAAAAAGGAGGCATGTGAACGCGTCCTGGCACCGTTTCACGGTTGGATCAAGTTCGTGGACAAGGCGATTGTGCACACATGGATTTAGGCACGAGCGAGACATTTTCCGAGTGAAATGTACGACCCAAAGTTGGGTCGTGAATGATACCTGCACACAAGGAGCCCTGAATCATCCAAGATCGTGAGTGGTTGGAAAGGGCCGTTTCTCGGTCACCTTTCACTCTGGCTGACTTATTGCGCCACTGGGTTGAATGATAATCCGAGACGGTTAACGCGCACACTGACTTTCCCGGATTTCACATTACGACCCTTGAAGGGGAATCTCTCAACCTCGAGAGACGCCACGTGGTCTCGCCTCCTTCGATGCGTGACTTCCAGGTTTTCATCCCTTTCTTCTGGGGGCAATTCCAGTCGGCGGGTAATTCCGATCCTGTTCCGAATTCATGTATTCGGTACAGATAAGGATTGTAGATGAAATTTGGACATTTTTGCTCCCTTAGACATCGAGAAACATTGGTGCCCCAACTGGTCTAGAATTGAAAAAAATCAATTTATGTTTGTATATTCTTAAAGTTTTGACCTTTAAGAATATATCCTCGAAAGGAAATTTTTAAATTCCAATAATCAATGGAGTTATAGCTCTTTTAGTGACGCAACTATGCCCGTCACGTTGGAGTAGGTAACTTAAAGAGGGTATTCTGGTCTAGAATTTTAGAAAAGCCAATTTTCTTTTTCATATTCTTAACGTTTAGATCTTGAAGAATATATCCTAACAAGGAAATTTTTAAATTCCAATAATTTATGAAGTTATAGCTATTTTAGTGACGCACCAACTATGCCCGTTACGTTGGAGTAGGTGACTTAGAGAGGGTATTCTGGTCTAGAATTTCGGAAAAGTCAATTCTCTTTTGCATATTCTTAAAGTTTAGACCTTTGAAAATATATCCTCCTAAGGAAATTTTTAAATTCCAATAATTTAAGGAGTTATAGCTATTTTAGTGACGCAGCAACTATATGCCCGTGACGTTGGAGTAGATAACTTAAAGGGGGTATTTTGGTCCAGAATTTTTGAAAAGTCAATTTTCTTTTGTATATTCTTCAAGTTTAGACCTTTAAGAATATATCCTCGAAAGGAAAAGTTTAAATTCCAGTAATTGACGGAGTTATAGCTATTTTAGTGATGTAGCAACCATGCCCGTCACGTTGGAGTAGAGTAGGTAACTTAAAGGGGGCATTCTGGTCTGGAATTTTGGAAAAGTCAATTTTCTTTTTCATATTCTCAAAGTTTAGACCTTTAAGAATATATCCTCGAAAGGAAATTTTTTAATTCCAATAATTTAAGGAGTTATAGCTATTTTAGTGACGCAGCAACTATGGCCGTTACGTTGGAGTAGGTAACTTAAAGGTCGTATTCTGGTCTAGAATTTCGAAAAAATCTTTTTTTTGCATATTCTTAGAATTTAGACCATTAAGAATATTTTCTCAATAGGAAATTTTTTAATTCCAGTAATTCACGGAGTTATGGCTATTTTAGTGACACAGCAACTACGCCCATCACGTTTTTCTCAAAAATTCCTTTGTTCAATACATCTGACATGATATCCCAAGTTCTACTCGACCGATTTACTTCAAATTTTTTATACCAATCTTCAATCTATAACTCTCTATCGCCCCACCACTTCGTATCAAAATTGCTTTTTTTCACTATTGTAAAAAAATTAAAAACTATAAACAAAAGAGTCGAAATATGTCTTTCTTTGTTCTACAGCCGCCATTTTGGGAATCTTTTTTCCGTTTTCTCTGAGGTAAGCTATAATGACGTTCTTACTAATTAAGATTGTTATTTATTTATTTCGTATCGAATGACTAGAAATGTTAATCGTGTCAGCCAACACCTCTTTTTAGCCCCAACTTTACCAGCTTATAACTTATTTCATTTTCATTTTTTTCCTCAAAATTTTTTTGTTTATTGTCAAAATATTAACAAATATGTTGTAAAAAAAGAACGGGAAAATCGCCCTAAGTCGAATCCGCTTCGTTAAGAACGGTTTTTAACACGATTTTTTCAACAGAAACGTCCTGCTATTATGATTCAGAGTGTTTTTTCAGCTCCTGACTTTTAATCATCCGCATTTTTTATGCGATTAAGATTGTCAACGGAAAAAAAGATACCCCTAACAAAGCCAGATCACTTTGAAGATCCTCCAGACATTGAGAGCGATTCGTTGACAACTATCTGCCCTTAAAACTAGTTTCATTGTCTCAAACCGGTTGATTCGAGCTATTTCATAGTTATTTTTGGCTCGATCCTATTATAATCCACCGCGCCAAAGTCATTTGTCATTGAAATTTTGACGGTGGAGAAGATTTAACGGCGCACCCATGATTAGACGCGGAATTCACTCCCCGGTCTCGGAGCTGGATTCTTTGTCTACTCGGCGCACGACGATTGTTTCGCCTCATCGAAACGACGAATAAACCTCCCAGAAGATGATCCGGTGATTCGCGAAATCGTTGTTGGTAAGTGGAAAGAGACCGTTCGACCACATTTTACGACGGGAAGAAGATAGACCACATTCTGCCGAGCGTTTTTCTCCTCACAAATTCATCATACTTCGTACACGGGCGTCGAGTATTAGGGAGTTGAGCCACGTGAGGCCTTTTTGTGTTACGTTTACGACAAAGGAGACCCGAGTCGAGGACAAGCGCCACCACACGTTTCCGTTTTCGGTGCGTTCGTTCGGGTGTGTATGTATTCGTTTTGTAATGGTATATATGGGTCATTCCACGTCAAATCGACCACTCTTAACCCAGACCCCTTTCGATTTGGCTGAAACTTTTTTATCTTTTTCTACTCTTTCAACAAAATTTTTTGGAATTTTTTCAAATTTTTTTACCCAACCGATAAAAAGTTATAATTTTTCAAACAAAGATTTATTTTTCAAACATCTATAACTTTTTCCAAAATGTACTTTTAAATGTACTTTTCAGAAAAAAATGATTCCGATCGATCTTCAACGTTTTTTTTTTTTTATTTTCGGAAAGAAAACGAAAATTTTCCGATGATCGCCATTTTTTTTTTTTAGTAGAAATTTTTACACTTTCTGCAAATGCTCTGAAATTTTCAGGGTGGAGACTTTTCGTTTTCAATCAATTTCAATTTTTGAAAAAGTTATAGACATTTGAAAAATAAAAAGCCAATTTTTGTTTGAAAAATTATAACTTCTTATCGGTTTGGTAGAAAAAATTTTGAAAAATCTGAAGAATGTTTTTGATAGAGTAGAAAAAGATAAAAAAGTTTCAGTCAATCGAAGTGGTCGATGTGTCGTGGATTACCCCATATATATGGAAGTGCCCCGTAGTAAAAAACTCCATTCGTCGCCATTGAAAAATCCCCATTCATTCCCCATTGCCAAAATAACCAATGGAGATGAATGCCGAATTGCCTAAGGGGATTTTCGCCATTGAATTCCCCATTTGAAACGGAATGGGGATTATTTAATGGGGATTCAATGGAGACAATCCCCTTAGGCAATTCGGCATTCATCCCCATTGGTTATTTTGGCAATGGGGAATGAATGAGGATTTTTCAATGGCGATGAATGGAGTTTTTACTATACGAAAGAATCTCCATTGCTGTTCGCCACTCATTCCCCATTGCCCACAAAAAAAAAATTGGGAAATTTTTTTTTTCATCGGTTCTATACTTTTCGGTCATAATTACGTCGATTGCTGAAAAAAAAAAATTCTATACGCCCTTATGGCTTTCGACACCAACTCGGAAAGCCATAAGGGCGTATAAAAAAACAAAAAAAAATTGGGAAAATTTTTTTTTCATCGGTTCTATACGTTTCGGTCATAATTACGTTGACTTGAAATTTCGCTATTTTCAGGTTTTTGAAAATAGGCCGAAAATTGAGCAAAACAGTTTTCTATCGAAATTAATGAAAATTTTGATTTTTTGAAAAAACTATTGATAGATTCGTGTTTAAGGGGCAAAAATACATCGATATGAGGCCCGAAAAACAAAAATAATTTTTTTTTTGCATTTTGGCCAAAATTCAATCGGTTCACTAAAATGGCTGCAATTTATTTTCTAGATAGAATTGCGGCTTGAGCATGAGCTCATTCCCTTCGTAATCGTTCACGCTTCAAAATCCCGTTTGGTTCATCCCATTACGATCATTTTTCGATTTTTGGCAGATTTTTAAAGTTCAACAATAGATTTTTGTAAATTTTTTAAGGTATACCCCTTTCCATTTTTTTCGGCGATTTTCAAACTGCTCTCATTTCTACAAAAAATTAGTTATTGGGATGAACTTAACGGCATTCTCTAAGTTTGGTCACAAGCTTTGCGTACGAAAAACAAATTTTAAAATCGGTTGAACCAAAGTGAAGTTATGAGCACTTGAAATTTCGCTATTTTCAGGTTTTTGAAAATAGGCCCAAAATTGAGCAAAACAGTTTTTTATCGAAATTCATGAAAATTTTGATTTTTTGAAAAAACTATTGATAGATTCGCGTTTAGGGGGCAAAAATACATCGATATGAGGCCCGAAAAACAAAAATAATTTTTTTTTTTTTTTTTGCATTTTGGCCAAAATTCAATCGGTTCACTAAAATGGCTGCAATTTATTTTCTAGATAGAATTGCGGCTTGAGCATAAGCTCATTCTCTTCGTAATCGTTCACGCTTCAAAATCCCGTTTGGTTCATCCTATTACGATCGTTTTTCGATTTTTGGCAGATTTTTAAAGTTCAACAATAGATTTTTGTAAATTTTTTAAGGTATACCCTTTCCAATTTTTTCGGCGATTTTCAAACTGCTCTCATTTCTACAAAAAATTAGTTATCGGGATGAACTTAACGGCATTCTCTAAGTTTGGTCACAAGCTTTGCGTACGAAAAACAAATTTTGAAATCGGTTGAACCAAAGTGAAGTTATGAGCACTTGAAATTTCGCTATTTTCAGGTTTTTGAAAATAGGCCCAAAATTGAGCAAAACAGTTTTTTATCGAAATTCATGAAAATTTTGATTTTTTGAAAAAACTATTGATAGATTCGTGTTTAGGGGGCAAAAATACATCGATATGAGGCCCGAAAAACAAAAATAATTTTTTTTTTTTTTTTTGCATTTTGGCCAAAATTCAATCGGTTCACTAAAATGGCTGCAATTTATTTTCTAGATAGAATTGCGGCTTGAGCATAAGCTCATTCTCTTCGTAATCGTTCACGCTTCAAAATCCCGTTTGGTTCATCCTATTACGATCGTTTTTCGATTTTTGGCAGATTTTTAAAGTTCAACAATAGATTTTTGTAAATTTTTTAAGGTATACCCTTTCCAATTTTTTCGGCGATTTTCAAACTGCTCTCATTTCTACAAAAAATTAGTTATCGGGATGAACTTAACGGCATTCTCTAAGTTTGGTCACAAGCTTTGCGTACGAAAAACAAATTTTGAAATCGGTTGAACCAAAGTGAAGTTATGAGCACTTGAAATTTCGCTATTTTCAGGTTTTTGAAAATAGGCCGAAAATTGAGCAAAACATTTTTTTATCGAAATTCATGAAAATTTTGATTTTTTGAAAAAACTATTGATAGATTCGTGTTTAGGGGGCAAAAATACATCGATATGAGGCCCGAAAAACAAAAATAATTTTTTTTTTTTTTGCATTTTGGCCAAAATTCAATCGGTTCACTAAAATGGCTGCAATTTATTTTCTAGATAGAATTGCGGCTTGAGCAAGAGCTTACTCTCTTCGTAATCGTTCACACTACAAAATCCCGTTTGGGAAATTGGGAAAATTTTTTTTTCATCGGTTCTATACTTTTCGGTCATAATTACGTCGATTCCTGAAAAAAAAAAATTTCGATACGCCCTTATGGCTTTCGACACCAACTCGGAAAGCCATAAGGGCGTATAAAAAAAAAAAAAATTGTGAAAATTTTTTTTTCATCGGTTCTATACGTTTCGGTCATAATTACGTCGATTCCTGAAAAAAAAAATTTCAATACGCCCTTATGGCTCCCGGATGCCATAAGGGGGTAAAGGGGGGTGATACGCCCTTATGGCAGCTGTAACGCGATATATATTATTACATTTAATAGAAATTATTGAAGCTCAGAATTGAGAAAATAGATTGTAAGTGTATTCAGATGACGATTGATAATGAAAGTATATACGTTTCTCCTCTCACAAATCGGGTTGAGAAGGACTGATAAAATTATGTGTATATGTTAAAAATAAACGGTTTTAAAAATCATTTATCCCAAACGTACGCGTACTTGATGAGCAGTTTATAATACATTTTTTTTAAATTACTTTCGAATAATTTCCGAGCTTATGCTAATATTAATTGACCATCGATATAATCATTAGCATTTATTACAATTGAAGAAAATATTTGGTTCATACATGAGAATCAGCGACATCTACTCTTACTTGACTTTATTAATTCACCGCCGTTTGAGAAATATCGCATTCGGAAAAATTCTCATCGATCGATGGGTTCAATTGTTCAGCATTGAACCTCGAATATGGATTGCAACATCGTTAACGAATGCTGCTCATCATTCGATCAGTCATCAATGAAGTTACATTATTGATAAATGTTGATCATTGTATAATTCGTAGTTACTTATTATTCAATGGGTATATCCTTGGTAAATGCTGATCATTTCATCGTTAGCCGCATTTGGGTTCCAATGAACATCTGTGGGAAATGCTGATCTTTCAGTTCATCCGCATTGACTTTCCAATGGACATCATTGGGTAAAGCGGATCACTTCGTTCATCAGCATTTACCATCTCATGGACACCATTGGGCAATGCTGATCGCTCGATACATCCGCATTGGCTTTCCAATGAGCATCATTGAGTAATGATGATCATTCGATACATCCGCATTGGCTTTCCAATGAGCATCATTGAGTAATGATGATCGTTCGATTCATCCGCATTGGCTTTCCAATGAGCATCATTGAGTAATGATGATCATTCGATTCATCCGCATTTGATGTTCAATGGATACCCATTCACTGATCAATGGTCAGCCCTGTACGCCATTGACAAATGCGGAAATCTCAATGGGTCCCCATTCATTGTCCAATGGAGTCGTATGAGGACCATTGGTTGCCATTGGCGATTCAATGGAGTTTTTTACTACGGGGCGTACGTCAGAACACGTGTCGGAGTTAGGTATGACGAAAAGAAGGCCATCCAGGCCGGTTTTTTTTGGATTTGCCACTAACTCGTCCCATGTGCTCCGAATTTTTGGAGCACATGAGACAATCTTTGATTAAAGCACATCCAAAATTAATTTTTTTTTTTTTTACATAGATTATTGTTCTGTATAGTTTTAGGCTTATTTTAGTAAAAACAGATTGAAGAAATTCCACGTGGTTCCAAAGTTAGGATAGAAAAAGCGCGAGAAAGGAACACGCTTTAATCTTTGAGTGTGTTTTTCTTGAGACTACTTTTTTGAACAGGGTCGGCACGATAACTCATAGAGTTTTGAATATTTCTTGACGCACCTTTTTTTTTGAAATATTCGAAATCGTTTTCTCTATAGTCTATCGAGCCCAATTTTTGATATTTTGTTTCAAACATTTTCTATAAGGGTCATTCCATGTCAAATCGACCAATAGTCAAAATTGACCCCTTTCAATTTCGATGAAATTTGATCAGAAGCTTTTTTTGATCATAACACGAAGTTCTACCAAAGGAAAAAAATTTGAAATTTTTTTTTGAACTTTAAGCTATATTCAAAATTCCACCATTTCTTTGATTTTTCAAGTTTATTTTTTAAATATCACGGAAACTTTTAGTTAGGAAATAATCGTTCTGAATTCATCTTCGAGAGTATACTCGGGGTTACGAAAAAAAAATATATATATTTCGAAAAAGAAATTTGAAAAATGCTGAATTTGGAGAATTTTGAATTTTAAAAAATCGTGAAAATCTACGATCAACATTAAATTTTTGGTTCAATTTTTTTTTGTATAATACATTGTGCTGATCCCAAAAGATCCAGAAATTTTTAGAAAGGTGTTCTTTTTTTTTAAATGTGAATTTTTGAATTTTGTTGAAAAAAAATTTGTTTTCACCACTAAATTAAGTAAAGTTGAGCAATCGAGTGATTTTATAATTTTGAGCAGTAAAAATTACACGATTGCTCAACTTTACTGAACTCAGAAGTAAAAAAAAAAAATTTTTTTTACCAAAATTCAAAAATTCATATATTTTTTATTTAAAGGAACCCCTTTCTGAAAATTTCAGGATCTTTTAAGATCAGTACAAGGTAAATAGAAAGAAGTGAACAAAAAATTAAATGTCAATCGTAGATTTTGACGATTTAAAAAAAATTCGAAATCCTCCAAATTCATCATTTTTCAAAATTTTTTTTCGGAATATTTTTTTTTTTCAAGTAAACGCATGTCGGCACTGTTGAAAATATGTAAGCCCTGAATCAGCAATTATTGGCCGCTCAATCGCGAATAGCTTTCGACGGAAACAGTGCTTTCGCTCGTGTTGAAGATGAAGAAACGTCAGGATGTCAATTGCTACAGCAATTGGCTGTTCTTCGTGCGAGCAATCATCCTCCCTTTTTATAGTGGAGCTGCGAGAGAAAGGTATGCAAAAAGGAGAAGAGCGAGGACAGAGAAAGCTCCGCGACGACGACGACGACGACGACGAAGACGACGACGACGAAGACGACGACGACGACGACGACGATGCCGACGATGGAAGAACAAGACTCGAGAAGCAAATCCTTTCCGAAATAGAATCAAGGCTACGACGAAGTTGAGATGTGCCCCAAGCGGAAGGGAAAAGATTCTCGCGAGTCAGACCTCGCAAGTGAGAGAGACGGTGGGATGATAAAGAGAGAAAGAAAAAAAGAACAGTAGAAGAGGGATGAAAAAGATTGTCGTCGGCAAAAGGTGTACCGAAGAGGAGAAAGCCGGGGAAGAGGAAAAGGAGAGGAGAAGTCGGAGGAATTCGACGATATGAGAGCTTCCATGAGGCTGAAGGAGCTTTTGTAGGCTGAAGAAGAAACGAGAGACGTATTTCTCGAAGAAAAGTGATTTAGCCATAAACACTCGAAGCTCGTGTCTCCCTCTTTGGTCTCTCTTGTCCCGACGTCAGTCTGGTTCGTCCCGACGACGTTTTTTTTTCCCTCGCGAAGACTCCAACGTCGACGAAATGCTCTTCCGTCGAGACGCCAGAAAATGTATCATGAACCGCACGAATTCGTGTACTTGGCAAAGGGAAGAAGAAGTAAGGGCAAGGGATGTCTTGTAGGAGGCGAAGAAGGGAACGGGACGTCTCTGAGATTTCAGACTACGGTCGTTGTATTATACGTTTGTATATTGCATAATACGTTTTTCAGGAAGTCACAGGGGTCGCATTTTTCTTGATTTAGCGAAACAATTCGGGCATCTGAATTTCAAATTCGCCAAGTATAGATATACTTACCGAGATAACTCCGCGATATTCACACTGTCATTTCGTTGCCGAGGGCGGCTTTCACGAATATCGTTCCATCACGCCCTTTACAGGAGAGTTTTACAAGGTATCGCGCCATACCGAAGTACCTATTCAACCTGGTCGTTTTGTAAACAAGCTCGAATTGTTCCTGCTTGTGACACTTTTTTTTTTGCAAAGGCCCAATTTCATCCAATTTAGGTATTCTGATCTAGAGACATGCATTTTGAGCGTTTTATCGAGCTCTATAAAAAAAAAAACAAAGAATCCTTTCACCATTTTTTTACAACATATACTTATTAATATTTTGACACTAAAGAAAAAAATTTCGAGAAAAAAAAATTGAATAAGTTATGAGTTCGTAAAGTTAGGGGTTGAAAATAGGGGTGTGCTGGTGGACACGGCTGCAACCATTCTAGTAATCTGATACAAAATTTGAAAAAAGATTCTTAATTAGTAAGAACGTCGTTATAGACTCTACGTCAGAGAATGGGGAAAAATAAATTTTTGAAAAATGGCGGCAATCTTAACAAAAAAGGCGTTTTTTTGACGTTTTTTTGAATGTTTTTTAATTTTTTTACAATAGTAAAAATAATAATTTTGATTCAAAAGTAGTAAGGGCGATACAGAGTGTAATTCATTGAAGATTGGTAAAAAATTTGAAGTAAATCGGTTGAGTAGAACTTGAGATATCATGTCAACCGTGTTGAGAAAAGTACTTAGTTGTGAGTAAAACGCGTTTAAAGTTTTGAGGAGGACTCTGCTTTACACATTTTCATTCCACACATGACATTTTCTACACAAAAGTTTCTACACAAATTATTCCACCTAAGAGAAGTTGCAAGGAATATTATTCTACACCGATTTCTACACACATTATTCTACACAAAAGAAGTGGTAAGGAATATTATTCTACACAAAATTATTCTACACGGAGTGGACTCTATTCTACACATTTTTATTCTACACATGACATTTTCTACACAAGAGTTTCTACAGAAATTATTCCACTCAAGAGAAGTTGCAAGGAATATTATTCTACACCGGTTTCTACACACATTATTCTACACAAAAGAAGTGGTAAGGAATATTATTCTACACAAAATTATTCTAAACGGAGAGAACTCTATTCTACACATTTTTATTCTACACATGACATTTTTTGAACAAAAGTTTCTACACAAATTATTCTACACAAGAGAAAATGGCAAGGAATACTTTTCTACACGGAGAAGTTGCAAGAAAAATTATTCTACACCGGTTTCTACACACATTAATGAACGCAAGAGAAGTGGCAAGAAATATTGTTCTCCACAAAATTATTCTACACGGGGAGGACTCTATTCTACGCATTTTTATTCTACGCATGACATTTTGTACACAAAGAAGATTTTGTTGAGCATAAAATTCCTTGTTACTTCTCTTGTGTAGAATAATGAGCATAGGAACCGGTGTAGAATAATTTTACGTAGAATAATACTCCTTGCCACTTCTCTTGTGTAGAATAATGCGTGTAGAAATCGGTGTAGAATAATTTTATGTAGAATAATATTCCTTATAACTTCTCTTGTGTAGAATCATATTCCTTGCAACTTCTCTTGTGTAGAATAATATTCCTTGTCACTTCCCTTGTGTAAATTAATTTGTGTAGAAACTTTTGTGCAGAATATGTCATATGAGAATAAAAATATGTAGAATAGAGTCCTCCCCAGTTTTGAACACCGACTATAGTCCGATTTGATAATAGCCATAACTCCCAAAATTATTGGAATTTAAAAATTTTCTTTCGAGGATATATTCTTAAAGGTCCAAACTTTAAGGATATGCAAAAAAAATGATTTTTTCAAAATTCTATACTAGAATACCTCTTCACAACCTCATTTCTCAAAATTGACTGTCAGACGCATTTCTACTTGTTGATCGGTGCCATTTTTGCCGTTTTTATTCGCTTTCTTCGGCCATTGGACCCCCGATTTGGTCCGTTGTGGTTGTTTGTCCACAGAACCCCTTGTTGATGAAGAGGATTTTTCAACAGCGTGAATAAAGAAAATTGGGCCTGTCTTGACGGGGAACAGCTGTGGCCGTTTAACGACGGGAAAAAGGGAAGGGAGGAAAGGTGAAGGGGCCATTCTTCGACGGTGTTTAAGTTAAAATCGATCGATTGTTTGCATCGAGCTTTGTCCACCGAATTTATGTCATTCGATCTCTCTCTCTCTTTCTCTTTCCCTCTGTTTTTTTTTGTGTTTATACCATGTTTACACTGCAATGCCGTTCATTCGTGCAAATTAATCGCCGATCATGAAGAAATATCTAGAAATCGGGGCAACCATGTCAATTCAATATTTATACATGACCATATATATTAGGGTGACAGTTATTTAGGCTTTGGCGGGATAAGTTCGGCGCCAACCCCAAAACATAATCAAAGTGTATAAAAAAAAATCTGTGTAAAGTTTGGAGGCGCTCGGAAAATTGGAAAATGCGCCACCGGGCGATTGAAATTTTAAATGTTTTTTTGGGCATCTCTACAGAGCTTGTCATTAACAAAATTATGAATGAAAAAAATTGAAAAAATTTAGTTTTGTACAGCATACTATGCATAATAAGTGTACCAAGTTTCAAATTTTTCTCATTAATATTATAGTCGGAAAAAATAAAATCATTGATGCGTGGGATAAATATATGTATTTTACATTTGAAATTTCAATCGCTCGGTGGCGCGTGTTCCAATTTCCCGAGCGCCTCCAAACTTTACTCAGATTTTTTTTGATACACCTTGATTATGTTTTTGGGATAGGGTCGAACCTTTTTTCGCTAAAGTCCAAATAACTGTCACCCTAATATATATATATATATATATATGATGGTCGTACGAAGAGGGGACAGCTGGCGCGTGTAACGAACCGTCAGTAGATACGGGCCTTCATGGTCACATCGCGAGTAAATTTTTTTTTTCAGTATATTGTAAATTCCCTTGACTGTCCTTGACTCCACGCTATGTTCTGAAAACACTTTTTTCATTCAGCTTGTAAGTCGATGAGAAATACAGCAATGAGAGCGGATTTAACTAGATAGACTGTCATAAAAATTATTTAAACGTCTTGAGCATTAAGAATGGTTCACGAAATTCTGTTGCGTAGAAATTCCAGAAGTTCTTGGATTCGGGCTCCCCCCATTAAAAAAAACTTGATGGACTGTGGGAAGAACTAATACTTGTTAATTTCCAGTTTGCACGACTTCGTCTCTATCTGTGTAAACAGCTACGAATTCGAAAAATTACAACACTATCAAGCATTTTTAGGGTCTCCTACCTTAGAAAGAAATGGTAACCTCGTGGAATCGGTTAAGATAAGCCAAAACCGATAAGTCCGAAATTACCTGATTTAGGACGTTTTGAAAAATCTTGAAATCCTATAAAATCTAAATACCTTCAGCGATTTTTTCAAATTTGATCCAAAGTTTAGAACAGTCACAAACTGCTTTCAAAACAATTTCCCCACATTGACTGGTCGAAAAATAATTTACTTCTGTTTCAAATTCTTGCTCGACCGCTGACGAACATTTTCGGCACACAATGATTCGAATGTTTCAAGGCCAATGAATGGTCAGGCCATTTTTGTCCAAATATAAATTCTCGACATTTTCGGACATTTTGAATACACTGGCATTCAAATGTCCCCCATTTTTTCACAAAAATAACGCTTCTCTTCAGAAGTAGCAATAATTGACTAAACCATCAAGAAGTGCTATTCTGTATTTAATGTTTGTCCAACCAATTGACCGTTCGCCTTCGGTGCTTGGCAATTTCTCTTCCTTGCGATTCTCCAACGATTTCGCATCGCGTGCAGGGTACTTATTTCTTCAAAACAAACCTCGTGAACAACACGTACTGGTATGTGTGTCTGTGTCTGCGTGGAATTTAACGATGTTCAAGGTTACGCGTGCGCTAGAAAGATACTTGAACGCGTTCCCCTCTTTCCTCCCGTCATTCCACTCGTGCGGGACCGCCCGAAGCTGTTTTTGGCACTGGTAAACAACTCTGGCGAATAATGGAGGCCTCTGTTCCCATTGGCCCCACGACATTAGAGAAGGACAGTAAGCCCGAGAGGCCCAAAAAGCATGAGGGAAGCGGTCGAAACTCGAACGGAGCGGTCGAGCATCCGGAGGGGACTCAAGGTCTTTCTGGTTTCTGGCTCTCTTTCCAGAGCCCTTATTATGCCGCGAACTCGCACACATGCGTCGTCAGTTACTACTTTCATCGTCTTTATGTGTGCACTGTAAACTTGCTTCTCTATACCAGAGGCGCATTAACATATACTCTATATACATACATATGCGACTTAACCCAGTGTCCCGAGTTAGCTAGTCGAGGGGACCTCGAGCTTAACGCCCCGTAACAATTCCTCCTGTGTATATACATCAACCTTGTCTATGTACCCTGCACACAAAGACCCAGGGAAGACGTGAAGTCGAAGGGCATCCAAACGTGTTCCCTTATTCGCTTTTGTGGATCCACGAACGAACTCAGCAAGAGCCCGAAGCACGTGCGCCAATGATCAACCTCGACCGTACTAAAATAAAAAACTTGCCCGGGACATGTGCCCCATATTTGGTGCCGGCTTTCGGAAAGCGAACGAGCTTGCGGCGAAGTTATCCCGCAGTGGAGAAAAATGTTGACGTTTATATTTGATTGTAACCTCAACTAACCATGTAGTAATCTCAATTATGAAAAAATATAACATAACCTCAATAGTCATCCGGTATAGTAGTTTATAGTAATTTGAGAGACGTTCAGATTTGATTGTAACCCCAACTAACCATGTAGTAATCTCAATTATGAAAAAATATAACATAACCTCAATCATTATCCGGTATAGTAGTTTATAGTAATTTGAGAGACGTTTAGATTTGATTATAAACCCAACTAACCATTAGTAATCTCAATTGTGAAAAAATATAATATATCCTCAATCATTATCCGGTATAGTAGTTTAAGAGACGTTTAGATTTTATTGTAATTCCAACTAAACATGTAGTTATCTCAATTATAAAAAAATATAACATAACCTCAATCATTATCCGGTATAGTAGTTTATAGTAGTTTCAGAGACGTTTAGATTTTATTGTAACCCCAACTAAACATGTAGCTATCTCAACTATAAACAAAATGTAACTTCAATCATAATCCGGTAATCCCTTTTTTAGTTTAAGTTCGTACTTGCATAGTTGTGTTTAACGTATTCTATTAACTCCGGTTATTTATACGAGAATTGCATATACTATGAGATGGTTAACTATGAATTTAATTAACCGTGATTATGAGATGGTTAATCAAATTGACTATGAAGTTAACTTCGGAGTTAGCCTTGACAACTTTTGAGCTGAAAGAAGTTATGGTTAACCGTACTATAATGGCAGATACCGATCTAGCATAAAATATGGTACCTTCCAACCCATATTTTTTACAGTAACCTCAACTAAAAATATGGTAACCACAACTATAAAAGCATATGGTTGAGTACAAAAGAGATAGCCCAACAATCATTTCGTTGAAGTTAAGATGGTTATAGTTGTGGTTAGTTGTTTTTAGTTGAAATTGATGTGCATTTTATGGATCACAAATTCTATGCATAATATTGTAACCCATTTCTTCTGCAATAATCTAGCAACGTTCCAGGAACTAAAATCTCAGTGCCGTGGAAACTTTTCCACGCACACTTGTGACTAAGTTAGTCTGAAATTCGATTTGTATCGTTAGGTTTGCGCTGCAAGTGGTTAATGACCGCATTGGGGTAGTGCGTGCTGCACCCCTTGGGAATAATTGAGTCACGCTATAAATTCATTCTGGATCGTCACCATTAGTCAGCAATATGACGATTTCTGAGTGGATGAGCTTTTACCGAAGCCGATCAGTTTCATGATGCGGGAACGATATCCATGTATATGTATACCCACAGGAGACTGTACAATATTTACTTATATATAGTGTGCCTCGATAATAATCACCCCATTCGAAGCACGAAATATAGCTTCAACACTGTTGCTTCTCAAGCTGGACTCTACGAGGATGTAGGTCAGGCGATATATATATATATTACACATTACACACATATAGTATATAGTAGGGTGGCTCGACAAACACCTAATTTCCCGATGGCATTTTTCATCCCTATTTTTATATGATTTATCTAAAACAGAAAGTATGCAAAAATATTATTCAACTTATTATTGGATTATATCATATTTTATTATTATTATTTAATTTGTTTTTCGAAATCCCTTTGTATATATTGGGGTGTTTTAGAATAGCTCTTAATTTTTAGATTTCGTCGCTTTTTGAAATTCTTATATGACTGTTTAAATGGATAAATTATGGAGGAAGAGCCCAGTTTGTATAAAATCGTTAAAAATTATTATGAAGGTTGTTGTAAGACAATGTAAATGTTGAAGAGCAATCCGATCAAATACGATTAACAGTAATTTTGGGGACATTACATTGATTTTTTATTTTCATGGTGATTCTTATATTTTTATATTTTACTTTTGATTTTTTTCCATTGATAATTTCCGATCCTCTTGAGCAACTAAGTGATTTCTAAATTCTGTCGCGATTTTTACAATATTTTAACTCTCTAAGTCATAATTTCAGAAATTAATACTCATAATTCTTATCAAGTATATTCAAGCAAAAGGTTTTAGTTCTTCAGGTCAAAAATAATGAAAGTTGAAGTGTTTTGAGACATTTTTGTTATCAGAAATTTTTATAAAATTTGAACCCTTTAACCTATTTTCAGCAAGTTTAATGCTAATTCAATGACACTCTTAAATATTTGGAACAAAATTCGGAATTGCATAAAATCTAAACTTCTCGAGTCTCCTCAAATCTTAATTCAAAATTCACTTCAGAATCCGTTTATCCAAGAATCTAGATGGACAATGAAATTTTCAAATCAAGTGCAATATTGGAGCACCCCAATATATACAACACATAAAGCACTATTATCGTCGGTTTCCGTTCTGATCTTTTAGTCGTTGTGTTTCTTATTTTGGAACCTTGAATAAAACTTTCGGGGAACCAGATAGCGTCGTGAAATTTTCGACTCTAGCATACACATATGGGCTTACAACACGTGTTTGACCTCTTTTTTTTGTACGATGATCGCATTTCGTGCTTTAGCCTTTTGCGAAGCTACCAGATTGGTCTCGGGAGGCAAAAGTGTTTGGGCGATGACGAGAGAATCCCGTAAGAATATGCAGAAATAACAACTGTGTCTGAGGTTACCCAAGAGATTGATTGAATAATTAAGGGGGTCACATTATTTTAATTACTGGCTTAAAATGCTGAGACACTTTCCCCAAAATTTTATCCATGAAGATATGATTACAAATCGTATGGAAAAAAATGGCTGCAATTATTTCAATTTTAAACCCACAATATATTTTTTTTAACCTGGACCATTTTTATTTTTTTCAAAAAATGCAGGTCATACGTTATTTTTTTTTTTTTTAGTGTTGCGTATAACTTCAAAAATACACAAAAAAAAATAATGAATATCACGAGCTGCGAATTGTTTAGTACTTGTAAAAATTTTTCTTTAAGAGTGGCGAATTTTTTTCAAAAAAATCAAAATCGTCCAAGTTAAAAAAAAAAAATATTTCGGGTTTAAAACTCGAGAAAAAAAAACATATGGAAATGAATTTCGATATTTTTTTTGTATTTTTTTTATAAAACCACAACTCAAGACGAAAAAAATGATCTTCTGTTTTATTTTGATATCGTCGTGTTTTAAAAAGTTATGCGCATTTGAAAAAAATGGTGTGAAATTTTGAAAAATTTATTGTGGTTGGAAGGGTTTAGACAAAAATCTAAAAAAAATTCCAAGAGACTGCTTTCAGTAGGTACAAAAAAAAATAGAAAACTTTCAACAAAATAAAAAATGGAATGTCCCACATATACATGCATTTATGAATAATTGCATGCTTCCTTGATGCGCTCTTTTACTTTTTACCCTTTAAGGAGATTAATTTTCTATAGTATCAGCTGTTTTATGTCAATTTCTGACGTGATGCATTTTCGTTTCATTCTTTGGCCCAAGAATAATCTGCAATTTGTTCATAATTTATTTATTATTTATTTATTCATTTATTTACTTATTTATTTTTTTATTAATTAATCAATTAATTAATTAATTAATTAATTTTTTATTAATTCATTGTTCATCATTTCCTTAAACAAAAAATTAGAACTTTTGCACTCTTTTCTCCGGATAAACATAATTCCAATTGTCATTTTCTTTTTTGTTTTAGTGACAACGATCCGTGTTCAGCTGACCAGACGATCGCTTTCAAACGACGGTAAGTCTTCTCATTCTTAATATCCTCATTCTCTTTTATTACGAGGAATTAAGGGGCCAATCTCAGCCCTGGGATTATTTTGCCACAACGTTTAATAACGTTTCCGCAACTAACCAACTTTTTTCATGGACTTGGGACTTTGGTCAAGTGTCGAGATTCTCCAACGTTGACCAATGAGTCAGATGTACGGTCTTCATTGTCTTCCATAATCGGGATGAATACCAGCGACTCGTCGACTCAGTTGTCCGATCGAGATTCGCGGGTATTCGGCTCGTAATTCTTGATTTTCTTGAGCAAGGAACAGGAAAAAAAAGCTAGGAGTAATCAACATTCCGCGCAGACATTTCGCGAAAGGTCCTGACGACGGACAGCAGCTGACCACGGTTGAACGTGGGGTCCTGGTCAAGAACGTTGGTTTCTCCTTTTTTTTCAACCTCCCACAAGGATTCCTCCTTGTTTCCGAATTTTGCGTTCATCCACGCGAAAGTGTGTGTGAGAGAGAGAGAGAGAGAGTTGGAGTTGGTCTCCAGGGTGAAGTACAAACCCTTCGCGAGGTTAACCTACAGGTTGAATCCTCGAATAGCTTATACAGAGACTTCGGGACTTGATAAATGCGAGGGTTCGCTCGTGCCCGATTCCTAATTTACAGGACGTGATTTTTTTCTCCTCCCCTTCCATCGTGCACGTTCTCCATCGAAACTCCTCCGAAATTCTCCCGTCCGCAAACCCAAACCGCGAAATAATATTTCCAAAGGATGAGCGAGAGCCGTTGTGCTCGTGGCTTTATTTTCCTCCTTTTTGAATATGATGCATCGAGATCGCTTACCCAGATGTAAATTTACTCGTCGGGTCGGTACCATCGAGCCCAGGAGAAAAAAAGGAGTAAAAGAGAGGCGAATGGAAAATATAAGCATCGATATTTGGGAGAGTCGGGAAATATGGAACACCCCGATTCGTCTGAAACTGAGAAAAGGACGCAGACAGGACATCTTGCTTTTTGAAGCCTCGGAGTTCAGCGCAGAATCGATTGAGGGTTGCAAATATGCCAATCATATCGTTTAGTGATCAATAATTTTTGTGGATTAATGGGGGAAAAAATTTGAATTAGTTTTGATTAGTTTTAAAATTGAATAGAAAGTAGCCTGGTAATTGTTTAATTATCGGAAAATAGGAAATTCAATATGGAGAGCAACATTATTTTAAGGGAGTATTCTGGTCTAGAATTTTGCAAAAATCATTTTTTTGCATAACCTTGAAGCGGAATACCGCCTTAAAATGTTGATTCAGAGATTTTAGTAAAATTCGACAGACTTGTTTCCTCTTAGGCCAAGAACCGGACCATATTCCCCAACTCTCTCCTACAAGTATACTTATAGCGTTATACATTTTGCATTACCCACTCGCTCGGCTTTTCCTCTTCTCATTCCACATATCTTCTTCCACTGTATTTGTATATGCGGCATTCCACGTCGAATCACGCGGTCGTCGGCCATGACCTCCGCGGATTTTGATGTCCGATGAAATGTGGGTTTCGTTTGGCTCAAAACATGACCTTAAATTCTTTGAAAAATTTATTTCATTTTTTAGGGGTAGCCCGAGCTAAAAAATCATTAAATTGAGGGAAAACATAAAGAGGAGCCTTTTTTCAATTGACAAGTTTTTTTTTCACAGAAACTAGGACCCAAAACAGATATTTTCGTCATAGTTCGATAATAGGCCAAAAATAATTACTATTTCTTTTTATATTTTAATTTTTTTTATAATTTCTTATTTTGATGGTTTCTTGTAGTGAGAATAGCAACAAAAATATTCTTCTAGAGAAACTTGATTTTATTTCTTGGTTTAAGAGTGAAACGACAACAATTTTCGAAAATTTATTAGCCTCGACGACCTGGAATAAAACGGTTCATTGAAACACAATTAAATAATTTTTAAAAAAAAGTAATTATTTCTGGCCCATTATCAAGCTGAGACGAAAATATGTTTTAGGCCCTAGTTTCTGTGAAAAATTTCATTAATTCAAAGAAGGCCCCTTTTCATGTTTTCCCTCAATTTAATGATTTTTAGCTCGAGCAACCCCTAAAACGTGAAATAAAAATATCTAAAACTTTGAGGTCATATTTTGGGCCAAACCATACCCAAAATTCATTGGACATCAAAATCCGAGGGGGTCAGGATGAAGATCGCGTGTCTTGACGTGGAATGCCCCATATATACCTATGATTCTCTTGTACCCGCGGAAAGTCTCGCTCGCGACTTGCATCGATCAACGTTCCGGGCGCGCTGCTCTCACACATTTTATTCCACACGAACGAGCTTTTCTTCTCCCAGCGGTATAAAAAATATTCGCGGTGTCTCTCAAAGGCTTATTGCGGTGGATCGCATCCAATATACATATATATATATATATATATATATATATGTAAATACCAAAGGGGGTTCCTTCAACCCCCATTCCTCAACCCTTTCAGCCTCTTCCAGGTCTCAGTTCCTGCACATTGCTGCGGTGACAATTTCTCCAAGCCTGGACTTAAGTTGTTTAGAAGCTACGAGACTTTTCAATGTTAATTGTTCAATAAATAGCTTCTTAATCGTAGTGAAATTTTTACACGACCTCCCGAATACTTCATGTAAGAACTAACCAAATTTTCAGAATTCCATCATCATTACTTCAACCTCCTTAAGGGTTAAAATAAAAAATGATGAGAAAATTCTGAAAATTTGGTATGTTTTTGTATGAGGTATTTAAGAAGTCGTGTAAAAATTTCACGACGATTAGGAAGCTCGTTATTAAGACATTAACGTTTTGTTAAAAACAATTTTTTAAACAAATAAAAAAAATGTTTATCGATTAACTTCGTTTTCTTTCCGTTGCTTTCAGTATATTGTAGATATTAAAAACTTGAGAGGTCAACAAAAAAACTTATCTCAAAGTTATATCAGTTTCCATAAGACTACATTTAATTTTATTTAATTTGTTAATCTTAATTATTCGATAACGAAATCCAAATCGTCGTGAAATTTTTACACGACCTCTTAAATACTTCATTGAAAAACATACCAAATTTTCAGAATTTTCTCATCATTTGCGATTTGGGTCTCAACAACCTTAAATTATGAGGGCTTCGACATCTCCTTTACGAGTGTGAAGGTACATTTATGTCCGCACTGGACATTTTCTGTACTGAAAAATGTTTTTTCAATTTACATTGTCATTCGAACATTTTTTACGTATTCACAATCATGGAATTGAAAATTCCGTTGAGCTATTTTAGGGTAGTTTTTCTTGAATATTTAGCCGAATCCTAAATGTCTTTTCAATCGAAAATTGTCTGGGAACCATGAAAGGAGTTCTCATTTATCGAATTTTCGATGTTTCACCACTGAAAAGATTAGGAAACTCAAAAATATTGTTATTTCGATATACTGAAAAAACTATCGACTCGCTAAAAATTTCAGTAGCATAATCGGAACAAGCAGTATTTTTAGAATATTTGCTCATACAAAAATGGAAATTTTAGGGCCACAAATGCAATTAAAAAATTGATTTTAAGACTTGAAAATGGAGGAAATTTTTTTTTCTTCATCTTTAAACATCTTTTTTTAACATATCTTAAATGACTATTTAATCGAAAATTACCAGGGAAAGATGAAAATTAACCTTATTTATCGAAATTTTGAGGTTTTACCACCGTATTAACAAAAAAAGTTTCAAAAAATGCTTTATTTATATATATTGGAAAAACTATGGACTCAGAAACGATTCTATTGGCATGATTGGATAGGGCAGATAAATTCACATCGATATATCTTTTTGTAAATATAGTCAACACTAAAATGGAGATTTTAGGACCACGAATGCAATAACTAAAAAAATTGACTTTGGCTGACAGCCTCAAAAACGAAGAGATTTTTTTTTTCAATATATCCCTGATAACTTTTTGATAAAAAATTCCGCATTTACCAAAATTTTGAAGTTTTACCACTAAAAAAAAATAAAAAAAAGGTTCAAAAAAGTAATCACCGGTAAAGATGTAAGCCTACAATTTTTCTCAAACCTACAGAAAGAAAGCAATTTATGTGCATACAAAAAAATAATCAAACTGTCTCGTACAACGTTGCGATAAAACGAGTGAAAGATAAATCTTTCGTAGAAAGCTTTTTCCGTAAGAACTTTTTAGCGCATCATATTAATCGTCGGGAAATTAATAAATTCTCTGACGGAGAATATTATACCGTTTTCCTCGTGAAAAGCCCGCCCTTAACTACTCCTTGGGCGACCCTAATAACTTTTGTCTGGTCCAGAAAGCTCAAACGAGCGAAATGCTTGCGGGGGCGCGCGGAAAAGGGTGAAAGTGTGGGTCATGCGTTTCTTCTCGGGGACGACGCAGACCCGTAAATATAAAGGCAGACACACGCACACACGGATCCACAGACACTGAATTTTATATATGGGTCATTCCATGTCAAATCGACCGAGAGATGGAATCGACCCCTTTCAATTTCGATGAAATTTTGGTCAGAAGTTTTCGCTTCTAACAAAACGAAGTTCCATAAAAGGAAAAGAATTTTCAATTTTTTTTTCGAAAGTTTTCGAAAATTCAAAATTTTTCAAATCTTTCAAATTTATTGTTTACATATCTCGAAAATTATTATAGTTACGAGAAAAATTGTTCTCAAAGAGTAGCCTTAAGGCTACGAAAAAAAAAAAATGTTGTAAAAATGATGAATTTAGACAATTTTGAATGTTCAAAATTTTTTTTCGGAATATTTTTTTAAATATAATAATATTTAAAAAATTAGACTAAAAGTTTAATGTTGAACTTGGATTATCACGATTTTTGAAAATTCAAAATTCTACAAATTTATTTTAAAAAAAAAAAAAAAAATTCGGAATATATTTTTTTTTTCGTAGCCCAAGTATACTCTTTAAGAACAATTTTTCGTAACTGTAATAGTTTTCGAGATATTGAAAAAAATAAATTTAAAAGATTTGAAAAATTGTGAAATTTTGAATTTTGCATAACTTTCGAAAAAAACAAATTAAATCTTTTTCCTTCGGTAGAACTTCGTTTCATTAAAAACGAAAACTTCTGATCAAATTTCATCGAAATTGAAAGGGGTCGATTCCAACTCTCATTCGATTTGACATGGAATGACCCATATGTATATCACGAGCGCGCGTCTGCCTGATTCTGTTCTACTCCCCGGAATAAGACTATATCGTCCCTAAAAAGGGGTGAAGTTTCGTCGGTTGTGGCGGCGTTATTACCCTTTGTCCCAGCAGCAAACTCAGGATAGGGGAGGGAAGAGGGACACCTCCCCCCAACATTAAGCTCGACCCTCTATCCTCCATATTCCTCGAATATATAAGTATACAATAACACCAAATATATACGGGCTACTAGGTCGTACCTCATGCTAGAACTTCTCCATTTCCGTTTCACCGATTTTCCTCCCTTAATGCCAAAAGCAAACCGATATATTCCTCCCTCTCTCTCTCTCTCTCCCCCGATTCTTGTCCATTTATATACCTTTGGAAATCTTTGCCGCGGTGATTTAGCCCACACAATTCGTTTTTATGGGCTTTTCCGGAAGCTGGCTGAAGGAGCAAGAGGAAACCAGAGGGATGACGAGGGTGAATACGGGGTGTGGAAGATGGTCTCCTACGATTTTTCCTCTTTTTTTTCGCAACTTTCCCTTCTTTCCCGCATTGAGACATCGTCGGACGAGAAAGAGATCGCCCTGAACTCCCTCCAACCCCCATTTTATTCGCTTTTGGACTGAAAGTGTAATATCAACTGTCGGACATGCAAAAGGGCTTTAATTGACGCCTCTAAATTTGCGGCCTTTAAGCCCTTTTCCTTTCATTCTTGGTTCGCCTTTGTTTCCCTTGTTCTGTGTGTTGAGTTTGTATTGGGGAACACGTTTAAGGATGTATCGGTGGATTTTCGACGGGCCGGAAGCCACGCATCGGTTCACTCCCAATCATTCGATTTCCTGGATACAATCATCCGCAAATTTATCACCCAAAATTATACCTTTCACGGTGGTGACCAAAAATTCTACGAGTCGCATGCCACTTTTTTTTTCTTTTTTTTTTTACGCCGTCCAAGAGAGGAATTACAAGGTCAATGATTCCACAATGATTTTTGTGGAATCATTGACGACACTTTTCGACGGTTTTTGTGATTTTGTATTTCCGCCGATTTTTTGCACAGTAGAGGGTAATAGCGAATTTGCTTTGATCACCTCCAATTGATTCGAAGGTCTTGTAGAAGCGTTGAAGTATTTATTGACTGAAGAATTGATAATCGATACCAATTATTGAGAAAACTCTGATTTGATTAGGATTTTGCGGATGTCTTACTTGGATTTCTTTTGCCCGAATAAATAAATCGAATTTATGACAAAATTTACAATTTGTTTTTTATGATTGTTGACAAAAAAAGTCAATTTATTATTTATAATTGGTAAATAATTTATGGTTTATAATTAGTAAATAATTTATTGTTTGAGATTTATGATTAAAAAAATAGGAAAGATACTTTAAATTAGTGCTAACGTTCGGAAATCGTTTCGACAAATATTTCCGTATCAATCGACGTTTTGCAATATAAATTGCGATTGATTTTTCTCTAAATATCGACTGTTTTATGACGAATTCCAATGAGTTATATTTTAGTTGAGTATTGAAATAGATTCTCAATTTTTGACCGATTTTGGTGATTCAGGTTTTGTTTTATTCTTCGTCAAATCTCAGAGTAAACGAAAAAAAAAACATTTCGCAAAATGGCGGCTGTCTGAACAAAAAAAATGCGTTTTTCGAATTTTTTTTCGTACTTTTTAATTTTTTTAAATAGTAAAAAAAATAATTTCGATACAAACGTGGTAGGGGCGATAGAGAGTTATACATTGAAGATTGGTGAAAAATTTGAAGTAAATCGGTCGAGCAGAACTTGAGATATCATACGTCAAATGTGCAGTTGAGAAAAGTAGTTTTGAGAAAAACTAGTTGCTGCGTCACTAAAATAGCTAAATTATTCAAATTAAAAATTGAATTAAAAAATTTCCTTTCGAGATAAGGTAAAAGTCCCAATTATTGAACAGCTAAGGATCGGGGGATTGAATTCGGTGAGAAAAAAATATAAAATCAAGAAAAAAAACCATCGCTTTCATGTTCAAATGATACTTTGATATTTTTACTTTCGGAAAATCACCCTTTGAATTATTTTTAAATGATTTCGAATGAAAAAAAAAGAATAACAATGTGAAGCATGCAAATGTCCCAATTATTGAACACTGGGAGTGCCTGTGTCCCTAATATTGATCAGGCATGTCCCAGTTATTGAACACTCTCGAGAATTCTTTTTCCGTTCTGAAAATATTATTTTGGGTACAATATTAAGCAATAAAAGCAAAATCAAACAGTCGAATAATCTTTTATTAATCATGTAAAAATACAAAAATATATATTTAGTCTCTTTTGACAGATTTTTGGTTCATTCGCATTTGGTTTATTTTTGCTTTTCAACTCCAACTTTATTTTATTTTTATTTTCAGCTTCCTCGTTTTTATGTTCCGTTTTTGTATGATTTTGTTGCAGCTTTCTTGTTTTTCGACTGAAATATCGGAGAGCAAAAAATATTGAACATTACATTCGTATTTTTAGGTTACATTTGGGTTATATTCTCTTTTTACTTTTCTTTTTATGTTTATTGCACGAAAATACAAATAAAAAATATATTTGGCGATCTCAGAGTTATTATTAAAAGAAGAAAGGTGAGTTTATTCAGGAACTTACAGTTTTTGTTTGAATAAATCCGATTCACACGATCTGTCACACGCGAACTGTCTCGATGTTTTGATGGGTTAAATGACGCCATCTTGGAGAATTCGAGTTTTCAATAATAGGGACACACCGCATTTTCTATGTCCCAATGATCGAACGCCGTATTTTTTTTAACAAATAATTAATTTAAAAAAAAAATTTTTAATTGTTATTTCTAAGAAATTTTCTGAGGAACTTGAAACGCCTTTACTTTTTGAGATGCTACAGTTTTTGAATTTTTTATGCCCTTACGCGTGAAACCGCGCGTCTTAGCAAAAACGATAAGCAGTTACCACGAGACGTCAAATCGGGTCACCGTTGCTAATTAAGTAATTTTTTTCTCTATTAATTAAAGCTTTTTTTTGCACAAGTAAGGTAACATTTCGATAGCTAAAAGTTCCATATATGTAATGAAATTCTTATAAATAAGTAAATGCATGCAGGTGAATGAGAAATCATAAAAATACAAGATAGTGTTCAATAATTGGGACCCTTATATTCAAAGGTCTAAACCTTAAGAATATTCAAAAAAAAAATTGATTTTCCCAAAATTCTAGACCAGAAAACCGCCTTAATATCTCTTCTCAACTCAACGACCACTGGCTAATATTTCGGCCTTGAATTATCATCGTATTACTTTTTTTACGATCAACGAAAAATCCAGATGCGTTGATGTTCGAGGAATGTACGAGGACCCGATCCAGGTGTTATTTTATTTGCCATAGTATCAAAATGGCTTGGAGAGGAACAAAAATCTGAACTCGAAGCGTTACATTTTTATAGCGGGGTTTGTGTATAAGGCCTAGAAAGGGTTTGAAGGCCAAACACCTTTGAACGACAGTTGTTGAAGTCTATTCGCATTATTCGACTCTCTCTCTCTCTCTCTCTCTCTCTCTCTCTCCCTCTCTGGATGTCACATACGAATTTCCTTTGTCATACACGCGTCCATATTACCCAAACCCACGATAGAAAAGATAGAGAGAGAGGGAACGACACGCGTGCACGTGTGGCTTTGATTTTTACGGCACACTTATATTTTCTACCTTAAGTTTTCCCCCAAGGCTCTTACACATCCTCCCCTCCCCTCCTTCCTCTTTTTTTTGCCGTTGAAAGTCACATATCCACGCCCCCCCTCCCTCCCTCCCCCTCCTCTCTCTCTCGCCTTCCTTCGGAAAATAGGTAGAGCGTATAAGACGTATTCGAAGGTAACCCTCCGATAAACGGCTGTTGGACTCGCGTGCTTAGGACACGCGAGAAAAGAGAGGATCCGCTATAAATGTGCGTATGTGTAGCGTTTTGTACTTCCCCTTAATACCCGCCACTGAGAGCAGGGCACACGATGGGCTTGCGAGCCAAAACCTCATGGGCACCCCAAAAATCCACCCAATGTGCGATATATATTTATATATATATATATATACATATAGTATAGCTATATACATGTGTGCGAGGACGTATACGCACGAGCGATCAAGACAGAAGGCAGCTGTTGCCATATAAATGCGATACTCTTCTCGCTGCCCCGTTCTTTGTCACGAGACATTGTGTCATCGCCGAATCAAAAAAACGTTTTGCACTACTGCGGCGTTTTTATTTTTTCCAAATATTCCGTCATTCAACGACGGGGCGATACCGAAAAGTGTCGCTATAAATAATGAGCTTCGAAAATTGGTGAAAAGTTTTGTCGGTGAAAAAAATCGTAATTTTTATTAGTTGGAGATTTGTTTGAGGAGAATTTAAGGAAGGATGGATTTTTTTACAATTCGATAACATAAATTGTAGCATGATAGTGAGGTCTTATGAGATGTTGTATGTGAAAAATGTCTTCGGGAACGTTGCGAATTTTTTTTTTCTTTCTCAAAATTCGTTTGGCAATTGATTGATTTTTCATTTAATTAATTGATTTTTTTAAATACTGAGATGACAATTCAGTACAATTAAGAAATATATATATATATAATATTGATGACTATTGACTATTGTATTTTTATTTTGTATACAAATGTTATTATTAACGTAATTTATTTCGAGCTCAAAATTATTCAATGTTATGGAGAAATAAATGTTCTTAATTTCTTTAAATACGAAATTGACAATTTAATCCAATTTTCAACAAATTCATAACATTGAAGACAATTAACTATTGTATTTTTTTTCCATTCATTTCGAAGCGTCCTTTTCTTTATATTCGATCTTTTGTAAAAAAAAGGTATATTCGCATGATCTCGTTGATATTTGGCAAATTTTCCCTTATAAAAATATAATTATTAATGTAATAATAGATTTTGTATTTATTAATCATTAATTATTTTTTAAAAAATAATTTTTATATTAAATTTTCAAATTTATTTCATAGTCTGCTTTAGAAAGCCAAAAAAAAATCAAATTTTTAAGATTTTTTTATTAGCTCCTTTATCAGATATAACTATAAAACTGATTCTACAACATTATTTCATCCTTCGAAAACACAAAAAAAAACTTTTTTTATTCTTTGAATAATTCATAGAAGGCGCCAGAATCGAAAATGTCTTGTCCCATGGCCGACAGTCAATCTCAGGATTGGCAAGTCTGAAACAAAAAAATAAAAAGGCATTTTAAAGAGGAAGGCTTCTTAAACATCAATTTACCACCGTTAATTAAAGATCAATTAAAAAAAATAGCAGATATTTCAAATGAAAATGAAAAATGGAATTTTTCACAATTCATTTCAAACATCCGCCATTTTTTTAAATCGTTTTTTCATTAACTGTGGTAAATTGTTGTATAAGAAACCTTCCTCTTTAAAATTTACTTTTTTGCTTCACACTTGCCAATCGGAGTCGGCCATGAGACGAGATATTTTCGAAGACTCAACTTGGCGCCTTCTATAAATTATTCAAATAATCAAAATAAAATTTTTTTTTTCATTTTCGTAGGATGAAACAATATTGTAAAAACCGTTTTATAGCCATATCTAATAAAGGGGCTGAAAAAAAAATCGAAAAAAATTTGCTTTTTTTGGCCTTCTAAAGGAGACTCTTACCTTAATTATCAATTATTGATATTTACATCATTAACATCATTTACTTGCCGGCAATAAAAATAAAGTATCGCGCTAATGATTCGAAAACGTTCAAGTAAATATCGTCTCTCGAACTCAATTGTAGTTTCATTCGTTTGATATTTTTGTTTCCTCTCTTTTCTCTTCGACCTCCAGATTATTCCACGCGTTTCACGGGAGTGTCTCTTGATCACGTTGATCTATTTATTACCGTGTTGTCATCGTTTAAAAACGTCCGATATCGTTCTAGACACACAGGCGTGACAAATAATAAACGTGCCTTGAGCATAAGTCTATCATAATAGGTGTAGAAAATTCCAAGTGTCTCGCGAAGGGTCAAAAGGGCGCAAATGTTCACTGTCCTTCAGCCTAGAAAAGTCCTTCTGGCGTTGTGAAATCGAGACTATGCGTCACGTTTTACACGCGAATATCCGATAAAATAACAATAAAATACCTAATAACATGGAGCCTATACTCGGTAACGTAATTGTAATCTTTGATGATAGCGATTCCAGTCCAAGGCGCGCGCTCGGTGCTATCAAAAATTGGCCGGTACGTGATTAATCACAGAATCGAGACGTGCAAAGGTAATAAATAATACGGGCCTTTTTTGTATGTATGGGGCATTCCATCTCAAATCGGACAGTTTGAAAAACTTTTTTTTTATTTCCTCAATTTTTTTATATTTTTTAGTACTCATGAAAAGACCCTTCCTATTAAATTTTGAGATTTCTTTGATTAGCCGTTCAAAAGATATTAAATTAACAAAAAAACTTCTTTTTTTTGGTATTTTGGTCATATCTTCATTAATAATGGTCCATATTGGAAGGTTCTTTTTTCAAAATGTTTGTTTTTTATGGCCTTTTCAGAAAGAATACAACAAAAATATTAGACTTGTTTTTTAATGAGTGTTTTGAGTTTTAAACGTTAAATCGCGTTTTTAAAAGTGAATGTCATTTTTCATTTTTTTAAAATTTTTTGTTTCAAACATCTATCTATTCAACAATTTTCAAGACTAGTCCGATCGTGGGATCTCAATAACTACTATTTTTTTTCGATTTTTGAAACTTTGAAGTTTTTTTTAAAAATAAATTATTATGAATTTTTGTTACTGCATAGTATTTTTTCAATATTTAGAATTTATTTTGACCAAATTTTTGTTACTGTATAGTATTTTTTCAATATTTAGAATTTATTTTAACAATTTTTTATTGTTAACAGGTTCTTAAAATTAATAATTAATCGTTAAGTCTGTTTATGAACAATAATAACAACAGTTTTTATTTATTCACATAGTTTTTTGACAACCTTAAATATACGATTATTTTCTGAATTAGAATATTCCTTTGCCAATACGTTTTCGTTGCTCATTAGAATAATTGAATGAAATTTTTGTGTCTCCCTGTGATTGACTTCGCGCAGTATTTTATCGCAAATAAAATCTTTCTTTTCCATCTGAATAATGTTTCTCATGTGAAAATTTGACAGCAATATTCGGTAAACTCTTTAGGTCCAATGACCATCCATACAATTCTTGAACTGTTTGTCAAAATATTTGCTCATCGATTAATTATTAATTAAAAAAATCTGTTAACACTGAAAAAGTGTCAAAATTAATTTAAAATGATTTAAAAAATACTATACAGTAACAAAAATTGGTATTCATAATAATTTATAAAAAAAAAATTTTAATTTAAAAGAATCGAAAAAAATAGTAGTTATTGAGATCCCACGATCGGACTAGCCTTAAAAATTGTTGAATAGATAGATGTTTGAAACAAAAAATTAAAAAAACAAAAAACAAATAAAAAATAACACTCACTTTAAAAAACGCGATTTAAAGTTTAAAACTAAAAAAACTCATTCAAAAACAGATCGAATATTTTTGTTCTATTTTTTTCTGAAAAGGCCATCAAAAACAAAAAATTGAAGAAAAAAAACTTTTAATTTGGACCATTATTAAAGAAGTTATGCCCAAAATACCAAAAAAGAGCGGTTTTTTTGTTAATTTAATATCTTTGGAACGGGTAATAAAAAAAAATCTCAAAAATTATCCGGAAGGATCTTTTTATGGGTACTCAAAAATATAAAAAAAATGAGGAAATAAAAAAAAAGTTTTTCAAACTGTCCGATTTGGGATGGAATGCCCCATGTGTATGATATGGGTTGGACGATTCTACGATTTTTTTTAATTCTCCAGCTATTTGTGCGTGCCTGCGTTTGCGTGTCGGAACATTTTCGGAAAGGCCCTTTGATGCTTTATCTGTTTGGATAAACGTTTCCCGAAACCTCAATCCTTTTGTACGGAATTGTCTATTACAGGAATTACATGTAGAGAGGGGTTGGTTTGGCGGCGAGGAACGCGGGGGTAGAGGGGAGGAAAGCCATGTGCTGTCGATCGAGACATGAATCGTACGTCGAGAGTTTGGGGCAGAATTCACGATTGGAACAAAGGATCATTGAGAGATCGGAGAGATAGAGTGTGGGCGGCTGAATTTTCGGTGAGCGTGGGGTTGAATTGGGGAGGGGGCTCATTTATCGAGGTGGATCCGGTGTGGGAGCTCGACAAATGCTTTTCGGACTTCCGGGCCAGCTGTTTTCCCAAGGGAGGCACAGATAATGCCCGCTATAGCTTGCTTCTTCTTCGATTTAAAATTTTTTAACCACTACCTGTTTTAAACTCACCCCTTTGATTTTCCCTCTCTCGCTCGCGCTCTTTTTCTCTTTTCCCCGCGTAAAAAACTAGTCCGTCGTTTGTTGAGCTTCACTGTTGTTGGATCGAGAGAATCAACGTTCGTTTTCATTCGGGGGAGGCGCTTTTCTTTTCCCTTTGTCATGGTGAAAAAAAAATCGGGGATAATACGAAATATGGGATTGAGATACTTCTGGGATCAGAGTATTGAGAGAAATTATAGTTGGTCATGTTAAAATTGAATTTTATGGTAAAGTGGACTTGAACAGAAATGGCAACTAAAATTATTAACATTGTAACTTTGACTAAAAACGTTACCCAAAACGATATAAATTCTAATTTCTATCGTTTCTGTTGTCATATTTTCAGTTGAGATTGATATAAAATGTAGGTATTTTTTAAACTACTGTAAGTATAGTGAACTATTTCTTTTAGTTTGTGGAATGAAATTTGACGTTTTATAGTGATCTGGACTTGCAAATAAATTGCAACCAAAACCGTTAGAATTGTAACTTCGACTAAAAAAAAGCGATAATTGTTTAAATAACGTTATAATTTATATCTTTTTGGTCGTCATATTTTTAGTTGAGATTAATATAAAAAGTATATTTCTTTCAGTGTGTAAAATAAAATTTGCTTCGTTTCTACGAATTTCTTAAAGATGTGCTAAAAATAATATAACAAAATTCAATCTTTAGAGAATTCATTGTCAGGTCATTGTCAGGTTTTATATGAGTTAATTTTTTATTTTTATAACCAAATTTCTTTGAAGATTAGATAAAAGATCGTCGACGATATTTTCCTAAATTTATTATTGGCATTGATATATTAAAAACAAAACATGTTCAATAAATCATCGAAAAATTCAAATCTGCTCCTATATTCATCGCACTTTGTAATAAACTAATTATCGTTTGATTGAATCTCATTTTTTAGTAATAATGATTTTAATAAATTTATCATTGGCATTGGTATACTAAAAATAGTAAATTTAAAAACGAAACATGTTCAATAAATCATCGTGAAATTCAAATCTGCTCCTAAAATCGTTGCACTTTGTAATAAACGATTTATCGTTTGATTAAATCTCATTTGATAATAATAATTTGACATTTCAGAGTAACATTTGAGTCTCAGGCTTCTAGCACAATTAATTTGCAAGAATGCCCTTTAATTTGCAATATTTACGTTAAATTGTCGACACTATAAGTTTATTGTGCAGGCTCAACACGTCAGGTCCGGATATTCTGAATCATACTGTATTGCCCTATATATGTAATACACATATGAACACACAAAGGGAAGTTCAACCCTCGATGGTGAAACGCAAAATGAGAGACGACGCAATACTAAGGGACGACGGGTGCGATTACAGGTCTCCAAGTGCATCGTCAATTGCCTCTGAAAATCATTATTAGATTTCTTCCCGTTGAATCATCAGTTTGTCGGCCGAGCAAAGCCACTTCCCGTCTGTTACGGTCCTTCCGAATTTCGATCGATTAATGCCGATTCCCCTGCACGATACAGTACATTATTTTCCTCGAAAAAATTAGTAGTTCCTTTGACCGATAAAAGCAAAAGGGGGCCTCCTATATATGGCTGAATCTCCAGAATAACAGCTTAAATTTGGTCCTTATAATGGCACTTTCTTCAGCTGTTTTCATTTTTTTTGTTGCATTAATTTAATTGAAAAATTGAGAGATTTTTCTATAGCAAATTCATGGCTCTTTCTCACATTGAATTAATTATTCTCTGAAAAAATGGCCTAAAATCAATGGTAAGCCGTAAAGATTGACGCAAACGGATTGGATGGAAAATCTTTGAAAAACTAATCCTGCACGGAAAAAAATGATCAGTGACAATTCATGTGTAATATTTAAGAAAATACTGAATTCGATGCAGAATATACGGTTCAGAACTGTAACTCAGGCGTTTTACTGGGAATCCATTATCAATTAATGGATTCAATGTAGTTTCTACTTTTCAAACCATTATAAATGCTTATTCACACTGTAAAAAATGCAATGTTCACCGCAAAAAAATGACAAAGTAGAAATAACAAGCAGAAACGACGAAATCCACTGTGTTTGAACTGTAAAATTTACAATGGTCTCTGTAGAATGTTCAAAGCACATAATTAGAAATTGCAGTGTTCCCAGTGGAAAATCAAATGTGCGCCGCAAAATATGCAACGTCGATTTCAATTTTTACAGTGTGGCACTGTAACGGGACGACCTGCGGCGTGCCACGATCTCGGCATTTCGCCCGAGATCCGCTAGATGGCGTCGGACGGCGCGCTCTCTCGCGCCAGCGAGAGAGCCACGGAGCACCTATAAGGTCCGATGTATTACCAACATCGGCGTCCTCAATTGACATACAATTGTTGGAAAATCACCCGCGTTCTGTGGTCGAACAGTGCTATGGACTGAAGACTACGTTTTCTTAACAGATCACCATTGCATTTTGGTGACGCTCGTGCTCTTTATGGGTGCGAGGTTAAACTAGATTCGCTTCATTAATTGATCTCACGATTAATTAGTCAAGTACAAGCCCTCGTAGTTATGAACCTGAGCGAGGATAAATAACAGTTCATTGCAATATTTGAATAAATTGGAATTTATTCAAATATCGAAACGTTTCACTACACTATAATTTATTTTAAAAATTGCAGTATTTTCAGTGAAAAATAAAAAACGTCCCGCAAAATATACTACGTTCTTTTCAATGTTTACAATGTACACTGTAATTTTTTCACGGGCCCTGGATAATTTTTACAATGTGAAATGTGTAAAAAGTTCACCGGATACAACGGAAATAGAACGTTTCACACAGTGTACATTTGACTGTTCCACACTGTAAGAATTCGTTTGATGGGCATGTACCATGTCATATGTGACATCTGTATATTGTATTGAAGAAATATGCAAATTTCACTGTTTGCCCTTCCAGCCGCTGTTGATGGGGAATACTGTAAAAATTAATGGGAATCTCAGCATTTCTCACTGACCATTTTTTTCCGTGTGATGAATCCTGATATTTCGACGAATCGATCATATGTATTTGTAGTGGAAAAAAATAACAAATGAAAAACTCGCAATTAATTTGAAACATTGACGTACCACGCTGTACCACGCGGCAGCGCGTGCAGAGACCACCTGCGCAAATTGACGTAGGGCAATTTTTTTTTGTTTTTCGTTACTTTTTTTCTTCAATCTTCCCCGCTCGCTTTCCCTTCGGGCAGTCTGTCAGTCTGGGCACGTGCTCCAACGTGCGTGTGTACATAGGCGTCATTTTATACATATATACACAGGCTTATATGTAGAAAAGCCACGGAGTGAGCAGCCAAAAATGGTAAATGTAAGTCAGTCAAATATTTTCGCTGCTAATTGCCCCAAAGTCTAGTGAATAATAATAAAATGGTCCAACAGGAAATAGCTAAGGGTTTCCAATCGAATTGATTTTTGAATTCCTTCAATCATCGTAATTAGACAAAAAATAGAATTCAATTTTTCTAAACTCAAATATCTCGTTGAGGAATCAATAGTGTTTTGGAATTAGAATTCAAAAGAATCTCTCAAGAATTTCAGATATAAGGAAATTCTCTCAGTTTCTTTAAACTTGGCGTCGAGACGCTGCCGCGTCTCTTGATTATAAAATAAATGAAATGCCTCGTAATTGCTGCAATTAGGGATGTTAAAAATTTAAAAAAATTTAAATCTAAATTTTAAAATCATTCCAAAGGAAGATTTGAGAGTCAATGAATAATAAGGATATGTTCAAATTCTAATTTGCACGATTTTTGTGATGATCACTAATGCCAAAAAATAGTAGTTTTTCTATTTGATGTTTTTACTTCGTTTTTTCTAATTTATTTTCAAACCTCGTAATTTCAGCCACTGCCTTTATTTATCGATAATATCTAGGAAGAAGCAACATTTTGAGAATTACAAAGCCCAGTGGTAAAAATAAATGGCATCGACATCACACTGTGCCCTACAATTATGTCGATGGTGAATCATAGATATGGGGCATCCCATACCAAGTCGACCTGAGCGTGACCCTCGACCTCGCTGATTTCGTTTAAGATTTTTTATATGATTCTTCCAACACAAAATAGCATTCAGATTTTTTTCAGATTTTTTAAACCAAATTTGAGTAAGTTATGTTTTTTTGAAGATTTTTTTCTAAAACCTGGAGGGCCGTAATTTAAAAATCTGAAAAAATTCTCAAAAATCCGGTGTCAAAAATGCTAATTGTTGACCTAAAATTAATTATGTCCAGGCTTTCGCTTTCACCTCGATTTTAGGTTTTTATGAAGAAAACGTTACAAAAATAGATGCAGAAATTAACCAACTATTTTTGGCTATTGTTGGTTAACGATAAAAATATTGAAGCCACTTTTCACGGTAGACCAATTTCTGCATCTATTTTTTTCATTTTACGTTTTCTTCATAAAAACCTAAAATCGAGGTGGAAGCGAAAGCCTGGACATCATTAATTTCAGGTCAACAATCAGCATTTTTGACACCGGATTTTTGAGAATTTTTTTAGATTTTTAAATTACGGCCGTCCAGGTTTTCGAAAAAAATCTTCAAAAAACATAACGTACTCAAATTTGGTTTAAAAAATCTGAAAAAAAATCTGAATGCTATTTTGAGTTGGAAGAATCATATAAAAAATCGTAAACGAAATCAGCGAGGTCGAGGGTCACACTCAGGTCGACTTGGTATGGAATGCCCCATATATACGTACAGTCACTAAAACTTCGTCGAACGATTTATCCGATCGTATCTGTACGGGGATGCCTAGAACCGGATTATAAGATAAGTGTGCGTCGAGAATTATTATAGGGATAGTATAACATAACAGGATGAACGGAAGGGTAGCAGGTATACGGACACTAAACACACTATTACATACCCCATATATCTACTAGATCCTATATAGGACTGTGTGGCTGGGTTATTAGAGGGAGCAGGTGGAAGTTGGGACACGACGATTTCCTAGTTTCACTCGGTCGCTCGTATATAACGCGATACGTTATAGTAAGCATAGTGAAATATAACCCATTCTTTGGAATATAAGGATAAAAGCAAAAATCACTACAACCCCATTTTTTAGAGTTTTCCCACGTCAATCAATTTTTTACAAATTATCATTGTAATTTTTTCCAATCTACATGTCGCAATTCAGAATAAGGTAGTTTGTATTTCTGGCATAAAAAAAGGTATTATCATGCCTCTTTTTTAAAAATAATTCAACTTTCTTGTTGAACAATCATAAAATATGGAAAAAATCAAGCCCAGTGCAGGAAAGTGTCAAAATAATTTTCAAGCTCGTATTTTAAAGAAACAATCATATAAATAAATATATATATATATATATATTAGGGTGGCAGTTAATATTAATATTAATATTGAGAGCTCATATTTTCACAGAGCTTTTCTTATACCTCAATGAAACTTTTGAGTCTGTTTGGGAGAAGAAACAAACAAATTTTTGTTGTTGAAACGGCCTAATATATATACCTGCACGTTTGCTTGTGTGAGATGCTATTAGCCAGAATCGAGGATGTTCCGCCCTTGAAGTAGAGCGCAGTGAGATTGCGTGCGTTCCACGTACAAAGCCACTTTAACGTCCAAGTCACTGCGAGGTTTCGCAAGATCTTTCCCCACATATATAGTACATATAATCTTACGTTCTACGAAACCACCCCTTGATCGACTCCTCGAACGGATGACGAGGGTGAAACGCAAGAAGCATGGAATCGAATAATCCTAGCTCATACAAAAAAACCACCGGGACAATATTCAAAAAACGAGTTTGTGTAAATTTTGCGAGGTTTCCCCAGGTGTCCACTTCAGTCAAGATTAACTCCGTATCGTTCGACCAACATTTTTCATATTTTTTGGCCACGGAATAAATTATGCAAATGACATGACAATGCAGTTTCAAAAGTGAGTAACATTGGGCTTCAAAAGTCTCGATTTTTGGCGATAGAAAAATTTGAAAATTGCTGGAAAATCAATGAGAAAGACCTCAGAAAAAATAGCAAAAATTTTGATTACCTAGAATAGAAAATCAAATGTTCATTGTATCAGGAATTCACAAACCTACAAAAACCTACGAAACCTATAATCATCGAGCAATAATCTATGTTCACTGATCCATATGTTTTTTAAATACTAGTCCAATAATAGGGTCGTAGAATGATTTTTGAAAATGATAAATCACTTCGGTATCCGCTGTAACAGGAAGTTAGTAATTAGCAGGATATTTCGAAATTTCGGCTTCGTTGTTGTCAGGGACGCCTTAAATTGTGTTTATACAGGTACATGACTGATAATAGCTGATACATACTTTAGTAAGGGGAACAAAGAATGAGAGAGAGAGAGAGAGAGAGAGAGAGAGAGAGAGAGAGAGAGAGAGAAGCATTTGTGCGTCGATGTAGCATTGGGGCAACGCATTTACGAGGGACAGCATATGGCCCACCTGCCCAAATTTATTCACGCAGACAAACGCACGCGCTGGCATTTATTTACCGATATACATATACATATACTATATAAGTCACGAAACAAAGAGACACGCGCGACGATGCGGGAAGTGCGCAGCCACGCAATATCCAGCAAGGCCAAGGTCATTACGTCCCTCCTCGACAAGGTCGAAGATATGACGAATATCCTTAGTTCTTCCCATAATTGGCAAGCTCAAAACACGTCATTTTGATCCACGACTTTGTAAACTGGAGGAAATATGTTACATATCCTCCTAAGACCAGCAACATCGATCATTGTAAGTACGATGACCCTGGATTCACCTTGGGAAAAGTCCACGACTTTGTCAATGTCCGCTTGGGGATTTTTCCCATAATCGACTTCCCAGTAATTGACCAATTTTGCGACCTTCACTCGACGTCCTTGGAAGAACAAATGACAATCAGGTCATCCACTTTGAGATATTTGTTGTCAAACGATTGTTTACCGCTAGAAAAGAGCTTTAATTGTCGTGCAAATGTCGGAATACTTTTGCTAAAAAATTGATAAACTTGGCGACGATTGTTTTGAATTTGTTGAAGAAACCATTGTTACTATTGTTATTGACTTTTGCACAAAAAATCATAACTTTTTTTATCTTTAATTTGAAAAAAAATTAATTTGGGCACTCACTGTGTTTATTATTAATAACTTGTCATTGGGAAATATTATTTTAAGTCTTTAAACGTTTTTGATACGAAAAATTTCTAATAGCTTCAGTTTTTCAACCTTTCAGCTCCCATAATTTTTTATTTGATTGGAAATTTTCAAAAGAATTTATTGAACTCGTTTGATTCAACCGAAACAAATTATTTTCCATTTTTATAGTAGTTTAACGAACTCCCCTATTTCATAGTAACTCCAACTAAAAATGAGATAGCTATAAAAATTACAGCTTTAAATAAATAATTGCTCCATAATAACTTCTTTAGTTGAAGTCATAATTTTTATACTTGCTGCCATCTTTTTTGAGGTGACTACAAAATATAGTGGTTTCAAGGTACCCTACTTCATGCTAGAATGATGCAAGTCATGAAACTTAAGGTTTAAATAATAAGGATAAAGAGCTCTTCGACATTCTCCATTCACTGATAGAACAACTATAGAGTCGCCAATAACTGTGTCCTCGAATCCAACTACTATGTTAGGATGGATACAAAGAAAGTTTCAGGAAGAGTGTTCTCGGTACGATAATTTATTATAAACCAACTATTTAATTTAACAATTATCCATTCAACTATTCAACTCAACCAACAATATAACATAAAGCTCAACAAATAATGCGGTAACTACGACTATTGAAAAAAACGTTAAATAAATAATAACCGAGCAATCACTTCTTTAGTTCGAATTGATCATTTTTGGACTGGCAGCCATTTTCTGAAATTGCGGTTACTATAAAGTAAAAAGGTTTCAAGGTACCCTAATTTATGCTAAAATGGTGCAAGTCATGAAATTCAAGGTTCAGGAAATAATAAGGATAAAGATCTCTTCGACTTTCCCCACTCACTGATAGACCAACTATCGAGTCGCCAATAACTATGTCTTCCAATCCAACTACTATGTTAGACTGGGCACAAAGAAAGTTTCACGAAGATTGTTCTCGGTAACATAATTTATTATAAACCAACTATTTAATTTAACAATTATCTATTCAACTATTCAATTTAACAAACAATTTAACATAAAGCCCAACTAATAATGCGGTAACCACAACTATGAAAACAACGTTCAATAAATAATTACCGAGCAATCACTTCTTTAGTTCGAACTCATAGTTCTTATGACTTTCCCCATTCACCGATACAATAGACCAAATAGAGTCGCCAATAACTATGTCCTTGAATCCAACTACTATGTCAGAATGGACACAAAGAAAGTTTCACGAAGAGCGTCCTCATCGATCGGCAAGGCACCCTCTCTTTTCTGGTGCAGATATAGTCTCTCTGTTTTTCCGATAAAGCTCGTCTTCGTCGTGAAATTGTCGATGCGTAAAAGAAGTGGCGGCGTTGGGCATTGGGATGGGGATGGGTTAGGACGGGACGTCGAAGATCCTCGATAAATCTGCATGCGAATCGTTGGATTCTGGCGGTGAAAACTGTGCGTGGAAACGGGAAGAAAACTCACGAAGCGGAAATATAAAGGCTCGCGAATCGGACGCGGAAAAAAAGCTTCGACGAAGTGGTTAATGTGACAAGTTCCTCGAGTTTGGGGGTGTGGGACGGTGATTTTTTTCGCTCCTTCTCGCTCCTCCCGCGTCCCTCCTTCTCCAGTCATTCTGATGTCCCGCGGGGGACAGACGAGTCCTGCACGAAACTCATTTTCCCCTCTCGCCCCTCGCCTCATCCAGGACCATCATGATTGACAAGAGGAGAGATTTCACCGGGAAAACCGGGACTCTGCAAAAGAGGTCGCTGCCAGTGGCACAAAGTATACGACGAGGCCAACCCTCGTTTTCCCTTCGGCCAACGTCGCATTCAAGGGCTCTCGAACGTTGCAACCCCCGTCATTACTTCGGCATTAACGTTCCAGTTCTTTGTGCGTATGTGTACGTGGATTTTTGTAGAAGAGCCAACGGCATGGGGAGATGATTTTTTCCCCGTTTTGCCAACATATATAGATATATATTTTACGAGGGCTTTTGGTATCCGTTGGCATCGTTCAGTGACGAGAGACCGCCCGTCGCGATTTCTCTCCTCGTTTTACCGTCCCGCTTGTCCCCGAGATACAGAGATTGGCTGGCTTAAGGTACAGTCCTTATTTTGCAGGCAGGTCAGATGGGACATTTCGAAAATGATTGTCCGGTGCAAATTGCAATTAAAGATCTCCATATGAAAATAGAATATATTTGACAAATATATGAGTTCTTTTTCAACCGCGCCACTTTTTTTTTTAACCCTCTCCAATTTTTTTCAAAATCTGCCAGTTTGAAATATTAGTCAAAAGGAACGACTGTGATTTTTTTTTAGATTTTTTTAGGCGTCCGTTCAGGATTTTCAATTTTTCATTACGGACACTATCTCAAAAAATATTCATCAAACAAAAAAAACGTAAGAGTAAAAACTTTTTTTATCCACTTTATCGAAAAAAGTTGAAATCATAATTTTTCTGCACTGAGAAAATGGAAATTTGGCAAGAAAATTAGAATAAAATTTTTTTAAACCCAATAACACACTTTCGATTTCGATACAAATTTTACAGGATGTCTGTCATTGGGTAAAGAGTCTGCGAGTCTGGGTAAAGAGGCGACGAAAAAAAATAAACGCCCTGCGAAATCTAAATACGGTTACGAGATTTCGCAGGGTTTTTATTTTTTTTCATCGTAACCATTGCAGATGCCATTCTGAAAATTTTTTCGCAGACTCTTTACCCAATGACAGACACCCTGTAAAATTTGTACCGAAATCGAAAGTGTGTTATTAGGTTTAAAACAATTTTATTCTCATTTTTTTGCCAAATTTCTCAATGCAGAAAAATTATGATTTTAATTTTTTCCGATAAAGTGAAAAAAATCAATAAGTTTTTTTTCTTATGTTTTTTTTGTTTGATGAATATTTTTTTGGGATACAGTGTTCGTAATGAAAAATTGAAAATCTTGAACGGGCGCGTAAAAAAAAAATCTTTAAAAAATCATAGACTTTCCTTTTGACTAATATTTTAAATTGGCAGATTTTGAAAAAAATTGGAGAGGGTGAAAAAACAGTTGCCCGGTTGAAAAAAAACTCCTCATATAACCTTTGGGTTTGAGTTATGGAAATATGAAAATAGAATAAAAATAGAAAATAGAATATTTGACAAATATATAACTTTTGGGACGTTGGTTTACGAAAAATATATTTCCAGCTTACTTTCGGGACAAGAATTTTTCGATCCTATACATTCAGAATACAATTGATATATTTCACATATATACTGTTCCATACCGAGAGGAATTATTTATTTAACAGAGTGGCCACTAAAACAAACGAAAAAAATTTCCTGACATTTCCCTGACATTTTCGAAAATTTTCCTGACGGGTTCCTGAAAAAAATGTTGCAGGGTAGGAACATTGCATTTTCCATAAAAATGAAGCAGAAAAAAATGTTCACTCTTAATTTTTGTTTCAGCGGTGCGCCGAAAAAAAATATTCGCCCATACACTTTTTGTCTCCATTTGATATTTCGTTTTTTCCCTGACTAATATTCAATTTCCCTGACATTTCCTTGATTTCCCTGACACTCCAAAAATTCCCGGACATTTTCAGGTTTTCCAGATTTCCCCTGATGGTGGCCTCCCTGATTTAATTAAATTTGTTTGAATTTAATTAAAATAAATTTAATTCATTAAATTTATTTAAAGTAAATAAAATTGTCTTTAAATATTTGTCTATCAAATCAAAGTTGATCATTTTCCTGTCATTTTCCACTAAACTATAATAGAACTACAATTTGAGAGTGTACAAAATGTGTGTTAATGTACCAGATTTTTGTTAAATTTCGAAAATTGTTCAAATATTTTGACATTCGTCACAGAAAAATCTGGGGACGACTTTGCTGACGGAAATATAAATTTGCCGGGTAAAAAAGCAATCCAAAAAAGTACGAAAATCGATCCTCTATCGTTTGACCGCGTTCCTGAAAAAACTATCGACCCACAAATTTTTTTAAGCACATTTGGAACTGGCGAATGATTTCGCATTATTTTTTTTCTTAAAGTACCATATATTGAGAGTATCGTGTAGAAATTTTTCCAAAAAATCTTCAAAACTGAAAGAGTCACCATTTTTTTAAGTAAAAAAACCGGATTTTTGAAAATCTTTTTTTTTATGATTTTTTTCTCCATGTAAATATATTTAAAAAAAAAAACAATTGTTTCATATACTGAAATGGTCAAAGATGATTCCTATTTTTTTTTTTTTAAGTCAATCGGATACTTTTTTTGACCACCATCCAAAAAATCGGTCGGGTCAAATTGACCCAGTGTGACCAGCTTGGAATTATTTGGAGGTGTTGAAAACAGCGAGGGTTGAAAACTCATAGGAATATGGACAGAAATAGAGATTTGCCAGGCGAATATGCAATTGTTGTCGTTTCTCGTCATCGAACGTCAGTCAAACAAGGGTGGCTTTTCCCTCGACGCTTCAACCCTCCGATACTTCTCTCGGAGTTTCACCAGAGATTTTCACCATAATGAGTGTATCCCCAGTGACGATTTGTAAAAAGTGTCCTTTATTCCTCCCTCTCTTTTTCATTCACAGGCTCCGTCATCCCCTGTCGTGTCACCCCGCTGTTTAACACGCTCGTGTGAGAATAAAAAGTACGGGAAACGAGGGGGATGTTTTGTGTTAGATTTTTAAATTTTTTCCGATCCCTTCCCCAACCCTTTGCTACCCTTTCTCGTGTTTTATGCGGGATTATTTCTCGTTTCGTGGCTCCTATTTCAGTGAGAATTGCCTCTTCATCGTCGTCTCTCATTCTACAATTTGTTTTCTGTCATTTGGAACGTCAAGACCTGATATGACATTTCCTCCCCCTTTTTTTTAATATTGAGAATTCGTCCCGCCCTTCTTAAAAGTGAAAGTTTGAGAATTATTTATTAAATTACCATCGGAAAGAGTTAATTATGAGTTGGAGTGGAAAATTCGTTCTTGACGATCGAGATCCTTCACCCGATTGCACGATAACCCGACGCATCGAGCCAACAACTTTTTGTAAATATCCTTTTTCACGTTCGTTTTATGTGTCTCTCGTGAAAAGAACGCAAGACAGCTGTCGCCGTTTCCGGGCTACCAGCTTGCGAAATTTTTGGCAAATTGAGGTCTTTCCATACTGCATATGGGGCATTCCATCCTAAATCGGACAGTTTGAATAACTTTTTTTTTTATTTCCTCAATTTTCTTATATTTTTGAGTACCCATCGAAAGACCCTTCCTGTTAAATTTTGAGTTTTTTCTTATTCCCCGTTCAAAAGATATTAAATTAACAAAAAAACCGCTCTTTTTTTGGTATTTTGGTCATAACTTCTTTAATAATGGTCCAAATTGAAAGTTTTTTTTTTATTTTTGTTTTTTTTTTATGTCCTTTTCAGAAAAAAATACAACACAAATATTCGACGTGGTTTTGAATGAGTTTTTTGTGTTTTAAACGTTAAATCGCGTTTTTAAAAGCGAACGTCATTTTTTTTTTCAAATATCTATCTATTCAACTATTTTTAAGACTAGTCGGATCGTGGGATTTCTATAACTACTATTTTTTTTCGATTTTTGAAAATAATTTTTTTTTTCCATAAATTAATATGAATACCAATTTTTGTTACTGTATAGTATTTTTTTCAATATTTAGAATTTATTTTGAGACTTTTTTATTTTTAACAGGTTCTTAAAATTAATAATTAATCGTTAAGTCTGTTTATGAACGATAATAACAACAGTTTTTATTTATTCACTTATTTTTTTGAAAACCTTACATATACGATTATTTCCTGAATTAGAATATTCCTTTGCCAATACGTTTTCGTTGCTCACTGGAATAATTGAATGACATTTTTGTGTCCCCCTGTGATTGACTTCGCAGTATTTTATCGCAAATGAAATCTTTCTTTTGCTCCTGAATAATGTTTTTTATGTGAAAATTTGACAGCAATATTCGGTAGATTATTTAGGTTCAATGCCCACTCTTACAATTCTTGAACCGTTGTTATTTGCTCATCGATTTATTATTAATTTTAAAAATCTGTTAACAATGAAAAAGTGTCCAAATTCATTCAAAATTATTTAAAAAATACTATACAGTAACAAAAATTGGTAATCATAATAATTTATTTTAAAAAAACTTTTAATTTTCAAAAATCGAAAAAAATAGTAGTTATTGAGTAGTTTAACACAAAAAATTTATTTAAAAAATAAAAAATGACCCTCACTTCTAAAAACGCGATTGAAAGTTTAAAACTCAAAAAACTCATTCAAAAACATGTCGAATATTTTTGTTGTATTTTTTTCTGAAAAGGCCATAAAAAAACAAAAATGTTAAAAACAAACTTGTAATTTGGACCATTATTAAAAAAGTTATGACCAAAATACCAAAAAAAGAGAGGTTTTTTTGTTAATTTATTATCTTTTTAATATCTTTTGAACGGGTACTAAAAATATAAAAAAATTGAAGAAATAGAAAAAAAGTTTTTCAAACTGTCCGATTTGGGATGGAATGCCCCATATATAGACGGATATAGGAGAGAGTGGGGCACGATGCGCCCCCCCCCCCCTTTAAAACATGATAATTTTTTTATTGAAAAATTTTTTTTTTCAACGTTAAAAATGTATTTTTTTATGATCCATTTTACCCCTGATGTCGCTCATCGGCCTTACAATGGATGAATACATCAAATTAATCATAATTTGAAGAAAAACAACAATTTTCTGACCTACTTTAGGGTGGTCCATTATGCCCGAATCATCGCGGATCGGCCTAAAAATGAGTAAATACATCAAATTTATGAAAATTTTGCAAGAAACCAAAATTTTTTTTTACCGAGTTTTTTAGGGGGGCCATCCAGCCCCACCTTCCCCCATACTTAGCACCACCGTCATTCGCTCGTTCCTCGGTCAACCGCGCTCAATTTTGACGCACAACGAGGCGCGAGGGGAGAATTGAGCGAGTTTCCACGTTTTTACGTTCGAAAGAAACTCTTATCGCGATTTTTATTTTGTTTGAACTCTGTTATTACCGTGCTCATGACTGGGGATAATGGCTTATGGCGTCGAGTGCGTGATGCACGAAAAAGTTTCGTCGAGTGACGACGACAAACGCATTAATGCAATAATGTAAAGTGTAACAATTCTATCACGAATGATAATAACTATTAATATGATTAAGAGATTGTGTCGAGCTTATGGTGGAAAAAAATCGGTATTTTCTTCAATTTTTCACAAGAAAGCCTCTCAAGTTTTTCGACTGAATTTTTCTGCGTTTTGGAGAGCATATATTTCAAAAAATGTGTCATTTTTTTTATTGACAAATATTTACCAATATTGTAAATAATAAACCGTTTTTCAGTAGTCTCCTATTTAGACTTACAATTAAAATAACTACTCAATACTAATTAATATTAGATAATGACATTTTCCTAACAATCGCCTGTCAAGAGATGGAAAAATTGAAAAAAAAGTATCAATCTGATTGCATTGAAAAAAAACACCCCAACATACTCTACCGGTAATATGGTAATTTTTTTAACTAAAATATTTTAAAATTCTGAAGAACAAAGCAAGGTGCAGGGGGCAAAATGGCCACCTTCATAAGTATAAAAAAAACAATAAGTAACGCAACTTCGATTAAAATTTAATTCCACAGAACATTTAACATTATAAACATTTCAGAGATTCATTAAAATCGAAGGAAATCGTTTTTTAGAACCAATATCTTCTTACAGTGGCCATTTTGCCCCATCTTCCTCTATAAATGTTCATAAGATAAATCTTTCGAAAAAACGTGTCACCTGCGAATATTTTCTATTTTTTATGCATCTTTATACCTCGACTGTTTGTCAAACTAACATTAAATCTTATCGATGCAATTCTTGGTGATGAAAAGGACCTTTTGGTCTTTGGCTCGATTCTTGTAATCTTAGGATTGCTGACCGCGTATCGTTCGGCTGTGAGTAAAAAAAAAAAGAATAAGCAAGATGTAGCGAGAAAGAGAGCCTCGAACCATGTCAGATTCGCGAATGATTGTGCAAGACTACGGGCAATTCTCTCTTTCCTTCTTTCTGGCACATATATATGGGGCATTCCACGTCAAATCTCGCGGTCATCGGCCTGACCCCCTGGGATTTTGATGTCCAATGAATTGTGAGTTTCGTTTGGCCCACAATATGACGTCGAATTTTTAGAAATTTTGATTTCATTTTTAAGGGGCTACCCGAGCTAAAAAATCATTCAATTGAGAGAAAACATAAAGAGGGGCCTTTTAAAAATTAATGAAATTTTTTTTACAGAAACTAAGGTCCAAAACAGATATTTTCGTCATGGTACGATAATGGGCCAAAAATAATTACTATATTTTTTTAAATTTCTAATGTTGATTGTTTTTTGTAGTGAGAGTAACAACAACAAAAATATTTTTCTTGTGAAACTTTATTTTTTTATTTATTTAAGAGTGAAACGACAACATTTTTTGAAAATTTATTAACCTCGACGACCTGAAATATAACGGATGATTCGAGCAGAATTAAAAAATTAAAAAAAATAGTTATCATTTTTCGCCCATTATCAAACTATGACGAAAATATTGCTATTTTCTGTGAAAAAAATTCATTCATTTGAAAATGCCCCTCTTTATGTTTTCCCGTGATTTAATGATTTTTAGCTCGGGCAACCCCTAAAAAATGAAATAAAAATTTCTAAAAATTTGAGGTCATACTTTGTACCAAACGTAACCTACAATCCATTGGACATGAAGATCCGAGGGGGTCAGGCCCATGACCGCGTGATTTGACGTGGAATGTCCCATATACATTAACATTTACGAGACCACCTCGCTCGCTCGCGATCGTAAAGGAGCCAGAGACGTTTCCTCGATTCAGCTCCCATGTACCTCGACGCATATAGAAACGCTGTTCTCTGTACTCGGGAGAGCGGGGAACAAGCTGCGTTGGCTAAATTAAATTGCGAGATCGTTTCACGACAGTATCACGTTGAACCGATGAATGTCAGATGGTGGCAGAATTCCCTGGTATATCGGTAAATCGGTTGTATTATCGCTGCGGTGAAAGGCTTTCAGCGTCTGCGAAAATGTCACTTTGAAGAGCTTGCAGCTTAAATCCTTAAATACGCCAAACCAAAATAAAAATCGTCACATCAAAAAATACCTTTTATTTCCATCTTTTCGTCAATGGGCACAATCGGAATCAACATTCTGTCAAATTAATTGACTAACTTTCCTCCCTCAAGATCAAACTTGTACCCAAAGCTTCCAGCTTGAAGGTGAGAGAATGGGAGAACGTTTGATGATCCAAGTCTGCGAATCATTCTAATACGAGTCCGTAAATCACGCCAGATCGAGCCAAGATTTTGCGGCCTATCGCATTCCCCGATGCTTTTGCCATCTCTTTAGTGTCCCTGTATTCGCAATTCTAATGAAAGTCAATAGAACCATCGTTCAACTATTCTCTTCGTTCCTATTGTAAATTATTCAACGCGTTTAGCGCGCATCCCGTCTGGCTGCGAGCAATATTTATACGCTACTGTCGCATCGCGATGCGCTTTTGCAATATCTCATGCCCGTTCACGACCTCGTCGCTCGTCGTTTCCCATACTCATCCGCACTGAGAGAAAAAATTATTGAATTTGAGAACATGAATTTATTTATTAAATGAAAGTCGATTATTTATTCGTTGAACCAAGAAAATCACTTTTCATTTGAAAAAATATTTTCACGGATCTATTACTCCATTATATTAAACTCTTATTTAATAGTAACAATTAAATGCATGATAGATTTGATTAAATTTGTATTCATTGGATTAATTACATTGATCGCATCATATGAGATTATTTGAATCTAAAAAACGACTTGAATACGAAATTATTTTTTTCGAACAAAATTATTTCTTTGCAATAAAATCATCATTATTTTACTTCTAAAAATATCTTTATTTAAATAGATTTTAATAAATTTGCATTCATTGGATTAATTAGATTTATTGCATCAAAAACATGAGATTATTTGAATCTGAAAAACGACATCAATATCAAATTATTTTTTTCGAACAAATCGATTTCTTTGCAATAAATTCATCATTATCTTACTTCTAAAAATATTTCTGTAGTATTTTCAATGTTTATTAGATAAAAATTTGATTGTGATTATTTTAAAAGAAGCTGCAGTAAAATAAGGAACACATTATTTTATTCCAATAGAAAATTTGTTTGGAATGATTAAATTTTTATTTTCTTCGAGCAAAGAACTATCGTTTCTATAGTATACTTTAATAGTATACATAAATTGTTAAAAATTAAAAAACTGGTTTTTTAAATATTTTCTTATATTCGAATCTTCGTAACTCCTAAATTTTTTCAAGTGCATAGTAGGAGTCGATAGCATAATAAGTAACGTGTTAGGTAGTTAGGTAGGATAGGTATGATGGTAGGTAGGGTCGAGGGTTCGAATTTCGGTTAGACAGAGAAATTAGATCGGAGAATTGGCGCAGATTTGTCTTTTTTTTCTATTTATCTTTTTTTGAAGTCACTAAACTATGCATATTAAATTATTTGGCAAGAGCTATATATTTTTTATAAAATGTTTAGCAACAATTAATAAACACGCATTTGATTGAATCAATCATTATTCCTGTTGATTGGACTAATTAATTTGTTGATTCGACAAATTTTTTTTCTCAGTGCTTCCTGTATTAAAAGACGTGCATGTTTTGAATGATAAAATGTGTTCTCGATTCAAACAACATATTACATATAATTGATAACATATTGTTTGATTCAAGTAAATTCGTTTATTGAAACAGAAATTTATGGAATTGACTGAAAAAAATGAACCAAGTAAATATATAAGGGAACCAATCTAATATGTTTTGGCAAATAATGAAAAAATTGATTTTTTGCCTTTATTTCATTGGTTCTAGTAATGTTTTCTCTCAGTGCGTGAATGCACCACTCGCATGTCTCGATTCTCCGTGCATAATCGATAAGGTGGGAAAAAACACTCTGGAAAACGAATTTATCCGGCAAATGGACAATACTAGTGACAATTAGGGGAGCGTGGGGCTAGTTGTAACAGGGGTAAGTTGTAACACTCAATTTCGATCGGGAATTGAAAACATTTTGATTGAATTTTTTTGCTCAATGTGCTTCTTATAACTCGCAGCATAACGTAAACACCGCTGATACCCCGCGAGACATCAAAATAAGAGGATATGCACACGAGCTCTATTTCGGCCAGATTTCGTAAAAAAAATACTTACGACAATTTTGATTTTGACTATTAAAATTAAATTTATTGTTTATCGTTTTTTCCTTGTTACATCGTAAATTTGACTGGTTTTCATTTGCTTTTTTAAAAATTATTCTAAAGTTTGTAGTTTTTTGAGATATTTCATTAAGTAGACATAATGAGCCCATGGGGTAAGTTGTAACATGTTAGAACTTGACCCTTGCGCGTATATCTTTTTTCTGCTCTTTACATGTATTTGTATAAATAATATTATTACAACTTGTAGTACATTGATTACATGGTATTACAAATTATTTGCGGCTTTTTGTGCATTCTTTTACTCTTCTTTACTCTAATATTGCCCAGAAAAATATGCCAAGTTATTCTATTGTATTTTTTTTAGCATGAGAGACTACCAAAGATTATAATCATCACAAGAATGAACCACGATGAATAATACAAGACTGTGAACCAATAAAAACGTGTTCTTTCTTATAAATGTTGCCAGTCTTTTCATTGTTACAACTTGCCCCGAGCCTGTTACAACTAGCCCCAGACATGGAGTAAATTGTAACAGCTCCCATTTTTTCAAAAAACGTCTGGTGTAAAAGATGGGTAAAGATTAAGAATTATTTTTCAATTGGAATTAGTGCTCAGATATATACTTTACAAACCCTCTTACTCACAATCTTAAAAGCATACATATTTTAGGTGTTACAGCCCTTTTTCCAAAAACTGTTACAACTAGCCCCACGTGGCCCAAACTAGCCGCGTGGTGGGGGTAACGGTGGGCGTGGCGTAGAAACCACCACCAGCGACATTTCTCCTAGATTCTAGCCATCATTGGTTAACTTTAAAAACATTGATAACTCAGCCAATTTTCAGCGTACAAAATTAAAAAAAAAAAGCAAATGTTTTGCCTTAATGCGCTCTACACGGCGAACCTAGTCAAGTTATCCAATTGCTTAACATCCTGTATGTATTCTAGGAACATGTATCCATCATCCAGTAAAGTTCCAAGCCGAAAAAAATATTCTGTCAGAGTAACCGCAGCGGATTAGAGCCGTCGATTTATTGTCGGTCCATTAATATGTACTATTCAGTCCATGATAAATCAATGATACTATAACAGTCAATATTACTGGACTGGTATAGTAAATTATACTCTTTATTTGATCAGAGATTTTTTATCATTCCAAATTCATGGAGTACATCAGTTATTTTTACTGGCAGCTCTGCATGAAAAATAACTGGATTTGCATTATTCAATATCAGGCGTTATTTCCCATTTAAGATTCATGGAGTACTTCAGTAATTTTTACTGGCAACCCCGCTCAAAAAATGACTGAATTTGCAGCTCAGTATTTTGAGGAAGGGAAAAATAATCGTGCAAATAGAACATTAGGAAAGCACGTGGCTTATTCCTTTTTTATTATTTTCAACAAAATCTTCCAACCTAAACATTCATTCTAAACATTCGCCGTTAATAGAATCGGCATTTCTACGCAGGCCACAATGACTGCCGATGACTCAGGGCAAAATGCGTAGAGACCACACCCCTAATATTCATTCACCATAGAAAACCCTCCCGTCTAGAATACCCTTGTACAAACACAGCTGCTGGCCAATCGTAATCTCCAGTTTTTGAGAAAATGGCGATTTCTCATCACGAAAGATGGAAATTCAATTTTCCGGGTACTTCCATAATTTTCCCAAAATTTTCCTCACTCCGTGATGGCTGTGGCAATAGTCCAACTGCACCAATTACCAAGTTTTTTCCATATTTAATACAAAAAATTGGCATCTCATGCAAATTTAATTTTGCAAAAATATTCAAAAGTCCACAAAGTTGGTAGGCGCCATTTTCCTACCAACTTTGTGGACTTTTGGATATTTCTTCTGCCTCAAAAACGGCATCCTCATTTATGGTGTCATTGATGGTGTGACTTATGTTGTTTACAACGAATAAACTTTTGATGCTGATTAAATGAATTTTCTTTAAAAATAGACGCAAAATGCGGCGTGGAAGTTGAGTTAATTCTCGAAGCAACGATGTAATTTATAAGGAGCTCAAGATTCAGGTGTTACGATCTACTTGCATATTTATTCGTGAGTCAAGTAGAACGACATTATCAATATTATTTTGTATGCTCAAACGTTATTGACTTGTGTTGAGGGTACACATTATACTCTGGCGTCGTTATCGAAGAGCCGATATACACACATACGCAAGCATGCACTTACTATCTCTGTCTTTATCTGTCGAGGTGATGGCAACGTCCGACGTGACCGCCAACTAGCTCAAGGCGAAAGTGCATTGGCACTAGAACCTCGCTTCTAGTTCCCTCAACTCGCTCGAGCTATGTATAAAAATACACGCATTATGTGCATTTGCGCGCTTTGCATCGCGGCCAGACCTTCGAGATCGCGGCATCAACACATTCGCTATTATATGGATAATGTATGTATATATATATAGATATATATATGGGGCATTCCATCCCAAATCAGACAGCTTGAAAAACTTTTTTTTTATTTCCTCAATTTTTTAATATTTTTAGTACCCATCAAAAGACCCTTCCTATTAAATTTTGAGATTTTTTTCATTACCCGTTCAAAAGATATTAAATTAACAAAAAAACCGGTCTTTTCTTTTGTATTTTGGTCATAACTTCTTTAATAATGGTCCAAATTAAAAGTTTTTTTTCAAAATGTTTGTTTTCTTATGGCCGTTTCAGAAAAAAATACAACAAAAATATTCGACGTGTTTTTGAATGAGTTTTTTGAATTTAAACTCAACAAAAACAGACGCAACTTTTCGCCTTCTTGAAGTTTTTCATTAATCCTCTTCGTTTTTGTGTTATGTGGGATTTTTCAAATTTCATCTTTTTTCACAAAAAACAGATTAACTTTGGAAAAAAAATCACTCAAAGTTAAAAAAAAGAGACAATTGAAGCTCAAACTTTCCCCTTTATGAATACAATCGTAAAAATGTATTTTATAAAATCCTCTAGAAGATGGGTGCACCTGAAGAGAGGGGGAAAAAGGCAAAAAACAGTTGTTTTCAAAATAGAGTCCAAATCTAAAAACGAATTATAAAAATAATTTAAAAGACAGGAAATTAAGCCGAATTATTCTCCTTTGAAATCCCGTTTGTTAAATTAGTTTACGTTGACTTCCGGCGAAAAGGCATAAAAAAAACGTTCCAGACCTTTTTTGTAGTTTAGTCCGAAAACTTTTCGCTCGAAGTGTATTTTTAAAATTAATAATTAATAATTAATTCATAATTATATATTATTTCCTGAAATAAATGAAAACTAATAGATTAAAGCTTTTGGAAGAATATAATTAGGAGAGACTTGCAATTAAGAAAAAGTTCTCCATCTTGGATTAAATCCAAAATTTGGGATCGATCAGGTTCCTAATTTTTTCCTCCATTTTCCTTTCTGTGACGTAGACACGTGAGGAATTTAAATTTTCAGCAGTTCGATCGAACTCACTGAGGCTTTTGGTTATTTAAAAACCCTCCCCCTCTCTTTTTATCTTGCAACCTCGGTTCGCTGTTTCTGGCAACCCTTTGAACAGACAAAACATAATTATCGCTCCCTCCATTGAGGCCACGTAGATGCATACGCGTATATTTCACGTATACCACGATTGCGAAGGGACAGGCCAAAGGGGTTGTTTTTCAAACGATATATGTATATGAGACATTCCACGCCATTTCGATCAACATCTTGCCTTGATTATTCCGATTTTCCTCTAAATTTTTTATATAAAAAAACACATCGAAATACATTTTCCCAAATTTTTCCAGAATTTTTTGGCCACGCGTTTTTTGGATTTTATTTTTTTTCTTTGAAAAAAGGACCACTTTGTAAAATCAGGAAAAATTCAAAAAAATCTAATAAAATATAACGAATTTTTTGGGCTCCATTCCAAAATAGAGATTTTATTAGATTATTCTGAATTTTTTCAGATTCTACAAGGGGTCCTTTAAAAAAAAAAACAGAGAACGCGTGACCAAAAAATTCTGAAAAAATTTGGAAATTTTTTGTTCAATGTGTTCTTTCATATAAAGAATTGAGAAGAAATCATCAAGACAAAATTTTTATATAAAAAAACACATTGAAATAAAATTTTCCAAATTATTTCAGAATTTTTTGGTCACGCGTTTTTTGGATTTTTTTTTTTAAAGGGACCCCTTTGTGAAATCTGAAAACATTCAGAATAATTTAATGAAATATAACAAAATCTTTGGGCTTTGTTCCAAAATAGAGATTTTAATACTGTATGAGTTACATTTTTTTTTTTCAATTTTTTGAATTTTACTCATAGAGTATTAAAATCTCTATTTTGGAACGAAGCTCAAAAAATTTGTTATATTTTATTAGATTTTTCTGAATTATTTCAGATTTTACAGGTCCTTTTTTCCAAAGAAAAAAAATAAAATCCAAATAACGCGTAGCCAAAAAATTCTGAAAAAATTTGGAAAAATGTATTTCAATGTGTTTTTTTATATAAAAAATGTAGAGGATAATCGAAATGTTCAAGGCAAGATGTTGATCGAAATAGCGTGGAATGCCTCATATATATGTGTGTGTACATGCCAAAGTATAAAAAAAAAACAGAACCGTATACAAGACTCTGACGATACACAGAATCACAATATAATGTATGGATCCGGTTGTGCATGTTGCCCCGGGCAACTGATAAGCTTTTCCAACCAGACCGTCGCCTCTTGCTCGTAGATATTCCAGTTGGCAGCTTGAAACCCTCTAAGCCGAAAACCAACTTCACCCTCACTCGATCCCGATGTCTGATGAATTTTACAAGGTTGTTTATCCGAGCTTTTGGCAGGACCTTGTTGCAGGTGTGGCGCTGTTTATCAGAAAAACAGATCGAAGAAAAGGTCGAGTGAAAGGGTAGGAAACAAAAACATGCCGAAGATAATCCAAACACGGGGGTAAAACTGTCCATCAACAATGTCTCCGAACTTTATTTTCCAAATTCTTGACTTGGGTGAAAAATGTGACATAAATTAATTGGCCATTGATGTGGTGAAAGTCAGAATGTATTTTGAGTCTATAATTTATAAATTGCTTTTTCCACGGCTCTCAGTTGTAATTTGATACATATCCAGCTGTATTCCTATCTTAACTGATAAGAACTCGTGATGACGAGATCCTAAAGTTAGTCAGTTACTTTTAAAAAGTGCGATTTAAGCTTGCAGCACGCGGATGTCGTCAGAATCAGGATCTTTTATAGGGTTGAGGCGATTTGTATATGAGGAGTTCCATTTAAACCGGGCCACTTGTTTTTTCACCCTCTCTAATTTTTGTCAAAATCAGCCAGTTTGAAATATTAGTCAAAAGGAACGTCTGTGATTTTTTTGAGATTTTTTTAGGCGTCCGTTCAGGTTTTTCAATTTTTCATTACGAACACTGTATCTCAAAAAATATTTATCGAACCAAAAAAATCATAAGAATAAAAGCTTTTTTATTTTTTCCAGTTTATCGAAAAAAATAAAAATAATAATTTTTCTGCATTGAGAAAATGGAAATTTGGCAAAAAAATGACAATAAATTTTTTTAAAACCTAATAACACACTTTCGATTTCGGTACAATTTTTACAGGATGTTTGTCATTGGATAAAGAGTCTGTGAAAAAAATTTCAAAATGGCACCTGCAATGGTTACGATGAAAAAAAAGGGTGGGGGTCGAAGAGTCGACTAACCAATATTTCGAACGGCCGAAATCCCGAATTTCACGATTACAAGCGTTCGAATAACGAAGCGCCGAAATCCCGAACGCCAGAAAAGCGAAAGCGGAGAGAGTCGCTCCATGCGTAAGAGAGAGAGAGGTGCACCTCCTCTCTCTCTTACGCATGGGGCGGCTCTATAGCGGCGCTATAGCATCATTCTTCATCAAATGGGACACTCATTTTTGTGACGCCTCTGATGTTGCTTGTATTTCGTTATTGCTTCGGGAATCAAATCTGAAGAAAACGTCACTCTGCTTCTTCATAGAGAAAGCTTTAATTTCATGAAGAATAAAATATCGCAATTTTCATGCCAGTTAATTAAAATGTAACGTAACTTCTTAGATCTAGATAGTTTTCACAAGTTTTGAGATATCAGGCTTTAATTAATCTTTGCCACAAACCCATTGGAATGCGAAAATATTTGGTATTCGATTTCGCAAAAATCGAATTGGCTTCTCCCAATATCCAAATAAATTTCCTTTAAATTTAGATATATATTGATTTAAATTTGGCTACACCTAAAATTAGTAAATAAATTTTTATATTGACCCCTCAAAACATAAAATTTACTTTAAATATAAGTTAAGAGAATAAGACTTTACTAAACTTCCAATTTTTCAAAATGATGTTTGCCTCTGCAATATTTTGTGCCAATTTTTAGCCATCAGAGGAAGAGACTTCCCCAGACAATTTGTATTTTATCAAAATAAAGCGCAATTCATATTTCATCAAGTTAAAAAAATTATACTAATCGCTTCTTTACTATTGTTACCTATTTACAAAGCTTTCTCTGTGAAAAGACATTTTAATTTATTAACGTTAAAATTTATATACATATTTTTGTAACTTTTGACTTATATAAAATCTAATCCAAGGAATAAGCAAAATATATTTTTTTAACAAAATGGCTTATCAAAAAAAAAATTTTGATTTTTAATGAACATGTTTAAATTGTTTATAAAATGAAAAATATTTATCGGCAAAAAAACCTTCGATTAATAAGTAAAAAATGTTGGATTGACATGAAATTTACATGAAATTACTTCAATGTATGTACATTACGAAAATGGAAAAAGTCAATTTTTCGAAAATCCTGACTGCATATAACCCCTTGAAAGCATTAAAAGCCTAAAAACTGAACTCTAGAAAATCTAGAAGATTTCTGCGCGAGTGAGAAATGACAGAAATGAATAATATGGACGGTCTTGATGGAGATGGTAAAAAAAAATGATCGGTGGAAAATGATTCGTATATAAAAGCGAAATGGACGTCGCTCGAGCTCGGCTTGGAGCGTCGGCGTTCACCTATCGTTCCAATTAATTTCCAATGGATTGTCGTAAAAGGTTTTACGATCTCGCTCAGCGCCCGGGTCTCGCTGCCATACGTAACCACATACGTACTATGTACGTACACACACACTCATATATCCATGTGGGTCATTCCATGTCAGATCGACCAATAGTTGGAATCGACCCCTTTCAATTTCGATGAAATTTGGTCTTTTATCATAAAAGAAAATTTTACCAAAGAAAAGAAATTGAAAAAATTTGTTTCGCAAGTTATGCAACATTCAAAATTTCACCATTTTTTCAATTTTGCAAGTTCGTCTTTTAAATATCTCGAAAACTCTTATAGTTATGAAAAAATCGTTCTGGGTTCGTCTTAAAGAGTATAGTTGGGGCTACATGATTGCTCAACTTTACTTAACTTGGAGGTGAAGAAAAAAAAAATTTTTTTTACCAAAATTCAAAAATTCATATTATTGAAAAAAGAAAACACCTTTCGGAAAATTTCAGGATCTTTTAAGATCAGTACACGATTTTATAGAAGAAAAAAAAATAAAACCAGAAATTTAATGTTAATCGTGAATATTAACGATTTTTAAAAATTAAAAATTCTCCAAATTCATCATTCTTCAAAATTTTTTTGCGTAATTTTTTTTTTTCAGAGCCCCTTTAAGACGAACCCAGAACGATTTTTTCGTAACTGTAATATTTTTTCGAGATATTTAAAAAATACACCTGAAAAATTGAAAAAAATTGAAAATTTTCAATTTTGCATAACTTGCAAACAAAATTTTTTCTTCCTTTGGTAGAATTTTGTTTCATGATAAAAGAAAATTTCTGTTCAAATTTCATCGGAATTGAAAGGGGTCGATTCAAATTATTGGTCGATTTGACGTGGAATGACCCATGTATATACGATATATCGTACCTCTATCAGCGCCGGCAGTATAATAGCTGCGAGAGTCTGGATTCCGCCTTGGCATCCCGTCAACGGTTTATGGTGAGGAGCACGTTTTGGCTCCCTGGGTAACAAGAGTAACGACCAACGGTAGCGCACACATAGCGCCTCCTTCCCTCTTCCCTTACCGAAGCGGATTTCGTTTTTATAGAACAGACGAGGCGCGAGCACACGTGATTCGTCTCTGGTATTCGGGGGACACTTTATCCCCATCCTGGTGTCCAAACTCCGCTCATCCACCAAAACGTGTACTCACCGAGTTCCAATTAGGATAAAAGTGTGTACCGGATATGTCTGTCCGTGTGTCAGTATGTCCGGGCATGATTGCCCTTCAATATTTATAGCCGTACATCGTAAATTTTCCGCGGAAATATTGGAAATTACTCCCGCGTTATTGCATCAGAAAAAATAGTTCTTATACGGAAAAAAATGATCAGTGACAATTCATGTGTAATAATTAAAAAATTACTGAATTCAATGCAGAATATACGGTTCAGAACTGTAATTCAGGCGTTTTACTAGGAATCCATTATAAATTAATGGATTTAATGTAGTTTCTACTTTTCAAACCATTATAAATGCTGATTTACACTGTAAAAAATGCAATGTTCACCGCAAAAAAATGACAAAGTAGAAATAACAAGCAGAAACGACGAAATCCACTGTGTTTGAACTGGAAATTTACAATGGTCTATGTGGAATGTTCAAAGCACATAATTAGAAATTGCAGTGTTCCCAGTGAAAAATCAAATGCGCGCCGCAAAATATGCAACGTCTATTTCAATTTTTACAGTGTGGCACTGTAACGGGACGATTTGCGGCGTGCCGCGATCTCTGCATTTCGCCCGAGATCCGCTAGATGGCGTCGGACGGCGCGCCCTCTCGCGCCAGCGAGAGAGCGACTGAGCACCTATAAGGTCCGATGTATTACCAACATCGGCGTCCTCAATTGACATACAATTGTTGGAACATCACCCGCGTTCTGTAGTCGAGCAGTCCTATGGACTGAAGACTACATTTTCTTAACAGATTACCATTGCATTTCGGTGACGCTCGTGCTCTTTAAGGGTGCGAGGTTAAACTAGATTCGCTTTATTAATTGATCTTACGATTAATCAGTCAAGTACGAACCCTCGTAGTTATGAGCCTGAGCGAGGATAAATAACGGTTTATTGCAATATTTGAATAAATTGGAATTTATTCAAATATCGAAATGTTTGACTACACTATAATTTATTTTAGAAATTGCAGTATTTTCAGTGAAAAATAAAAAACGTACCGCAAAATATACTACGTTCTTTTCAATTTTTACAATGTACACTGTAATTTTTTCACGGGCCCTGGATAATTTTTACAATGTGAAATGTGTAAAAAGTTCACCGGATACAACGGAAATATAACGTTTCACATAGTGTACATTTTACTGTTCGACACTGCAAAATATAGTCTAATGTGACATCTGTATATTGCATTAAAGAAATATGCACATTTCACTGTTTGCCCTTACAGGAGGCGCTGTTTGATGGGGAAAACTGTAAAAATTAATGGAAATCTCAGCAATTCTCACTGATTATTTTTTTCTGTGTAGGAATCCTCAATTGACGCCCAAAGTCTCGATGACCCAGTTTCGTTGAGACTAGTTTCATTTTTTTTTTTAACAGCGAATTAGATTTCCGATTCTTTATTTTCATTTACGAATTGGAACTCTCGAGCTAAGCCAAATGTACCATTTTTTTGTTTCAGGGTAAAGTTGGGCCTGAAGCTGATGGCAGCAATTTGACAGGTAAAAATTATGGTCCAAAATAAATATTCACTGAATTCGTTATCATTTTACGAAGAAGTCTGAAAATTTTTTATTTGCTTTGTCTGTCGTAACATCCAATTGACATCGTTTTCTCGTCCTCTGCGCTCAAATGTGGACACAAAAAGTATTGTCAATGCTGCAGAGTCGTGACTTTTTCATCTGGCATTTATCTCAGCCCCTTCCAAATGCGCGGAGCGATGAAAAGTATCGGCATCTTATACGATGCGTCCGGGTTAATCAATCGTGACTCTTGCGCGTCACGATTTGATATACTTCATAGATCGTAGATACACATTCAAGGGTATCCCCGGGCACGATTGTTACGAGATAACAAGGGTATATTATAATGGGATTTGAGTACATACATAAGCGATTGATCGAGTTTTATCGCAGTACCTTTCACTTCCGTTCTTTCTTCGCTTTGAACACTCGGACAATCCTGGCGTTATTTAAATGCGAAATTCCAATGGAAGCGTTTTGTTACACCAGAATGTGTATCTTGAAGTTTTATATAAAATGTATCGGGCTTGGGCGATAAAAAAATTATTACGCTCGATCTCGTATGAGAAAAATTAGAATATCTCCGTCCAAAGCTGGGCAAAGTGCCGGAAAGTACTTCAAGTATTAAGTACTGACAGTACTCGAAGTACTTGAGATTTAAAGTACTTGAAGTACTTGAGATTTGAAGTACTTGAAGTACTTGAGATTTAAAGTACTTAAAGTACTTGAGATTCAAAGTACTTGAAGTACTTGAGATTCGAAGTACTTGAAGTACTTGAGATTTGAAGTAATTGAAGTACAAGTACTTGAAAAATCAAGTACTTTGCAAGTTTTCAGGTATATCTCGTAAGTTCTGGTGCTTACACTTGATTTCTTATTCTTACTTGATTTTCATTCGAATACTTTTCTTCATCAAAACATATTTTCACCTGCACTGAAAAGTACTGGTCTGCCGCAGCAACGGTATTTTGTTTAGCTGTCAGCTGGTGGTAACTCGAGCTAAACGTACTGCCCCGATCGCCAAATTTTAATACTTCATAGTACCGCTACAATGATATTGCCGTTTCAAGCATTAAAACTGGCGCTAGAGCGTTACCTTATATAGCTGATTTGCCGATACCAGTGAATAGGCGCTATAGTATGCATGTGAGCGTCGCGAGCGTGTGATGTCACAATAATATTATGTTTAATTACTTTTTGTAATAATTTATGTTGTCTTTGAAATACATTCTTACGTCTAATATCAAACTGTTACTCATTTTCCTAATATTATTGTTATTTAAATTTTCATTATTTTCATATTTGATATTACATACATTTATAACCTAAATATTCAATTCAATCACGCGAGAATAATCAATAACGATTAATAATTAAAAAATATAATATTTTTAATTAATAATCCTTATCGATTGAATATTTAGGTTATGAATATATATTTTTCTCATACGGTGGTTATCCGGCATATATCTGGTTGAATAAGAAAACAGGATATACTTTCCATCCAGATATATTGTTTATCTACGATTAGCATGCCGGTTGGCCACCGTGCGCAAATCGCGATTGCCCACCGTCAGCAAACTAAAATATAGCTCGTGGGCCGATACGAAATGGCTCGGCTCACAGTTGTGCTTTGGTGGGGACCGTAGCGGTAAAGTTTGCGGAGGCTTACCAAAAAATAGCCACTGCGGCAGTACGTTTTTTTCAGTGTGGTGCAATACACTGAGATAAGGCTGATTAGGCAGATTGGAACAGAAGTATTTAAACAAAGAATTGAAAGTAATTCAAAAATATCATTGACGATTTTAATTACGATTTATTTTGATACAAGTTTGAGAAAGAAGAAATATAGAATATAATACATGGATTGTTAATACTACTCCAACTTGGTGTTAGACTTCAAAAAAACTGTCGTAGGCGTCAGTTGAGGGACAGTATATACATACGTCATGAAATATTATTTTCAATTCCATATTCAAAGGCTTTGTACATGCAACCATCAGCAAGACACGTTCAAAAGTACTTGATACTTTTACTTGAAAAAGTACTTGAAATACAATACAAGTAAAATACTTGAAATACAGCCCAAGTACTTGAAAATTCAAGTACAAGAATAAGAAAGAGAAAGTACTTGAAAATTTAGGTACTTGAAAGTGCAGGTAAAATTTAGGTGGTCGAAGTACTTTTTAAGTACTTCAAGTGCCCTTTAAGTACTTCAAGTATTGTCCTTAAATACAATACTTATAATTTTTAAGTACTTGAAGTACTTAAAAAGTACTTAAAGTACTTAAAAAGTACTTTTTTGTTTTTAAGTACTTAAGGGGGGAAAAGGGTCTGAGGGTACAAAAAAGCATATTTTTATGATTTTTTTTTGCAGAGTACCTTATTTATTAATATTTTGAAAAATTTTCTAAGAATATTCTGCTAAATTTTCATTAAAAAATATTGAAAAATAAGCCAGTGGTAGTGGTGAGAACCGAGTCACCTCAAAAAAAAAGTTTCCATGCTGTAGTCAGGATAACTCACGATTGCTGTATCTGAAATTAAAATACCGAAAAGATTTCTTTAGTACATAAGTTTATATTGGATTTGAACGAAGGAATTAAAAAAATATTCATTTTTGAATTTCGCCTCAATAACTTTTTTATAAACTCATTTGTCCGGAGACCGGAGACTCCATTGTCTGTAACCCGAAAAGTTTTGCTCCTAATGACTCAAATTTTCTGACAACATTTTTTATAAGTTGTAGAATCGAAAAACAAACAAAAATCGATTTGCTGACCCTTTTCCCCCCTTAAAGTACCGGGTACTTCAAGTACTGCCCGTCTCTCACTTGCTCTCTCTCTCTCTCTCTCTCTCTCTCTCTCTCTCTCTCTCTCTCTCCCACTCTTTGTCTTTTTCCAATATCTCATCTATCATTTGAGAAAGGCACTAAAGCGCGTCGTTATAGCTTACATATATACCCGATGTGCACTTCTGTGACCAACGGAGAAATGCCTCGAATTAAATGTCAGGTGCGAAAGTCCCCGCGATTTGATTCATCGAACAACATGCAAACTCGCGACTGTGTCTGTGTCTGTGCCCGGTGAATACCGACACTTATATTTGTACTGGTATAAAGGTTCGTCGATAACGATCAGCGATCGACCGATTAATCCCCCCCTCGACAGATTAATATCTCCCGAGAATGAATCTCGCGCGCCGAACGTGAGCGCGCGGAATCAATGTGTGTAAATTTAGTGAGATTATTTCACGCTGGTTGAAAAATACGAGGGACGACTTCGAGAAACATCAATGCAACAGTGAACGATTCTAATTTGTTAAATGGAGAATTTTCATTATGGTAAATGTTATGAGAAACAGACTCAGATGGTACCAAAGACACGTTTCCTTATTTTTTTTTGCACAGACTCGTTGATTTTTTGCTCAAGAGCAAATTAGGTTTGGATAGACGTCAAATAGAGCTATAAAAGACTTGATTGGCTTTGCACAGCAAAATCAATAATTTGGGAAAAAATAGGGAAATGAGACTTCAATATCATCGAGGCATTTCCACTTTTACACTGAGAGAAAAATTACTAGAACCAATGAAATAAAGTTTTGAAGGCAAAAAATCATTTTTTTTCATTATTTGCCAAAACATATTAGATTGGTTCTCTTATATATTTACTTGGTTCATTTTTTTCAGTCAATTCCATAAATTTCTGTTTCAATAAACGAATTTACTTCAATCTAACAATATGTTATCAATTATATGTAATATGTTGTTTGAATCAAAAAAACATTTTATCATTAAAAACATGCACGTCTTTTAATACAGAAAGCACTGAGAAAAAAAAAGTTGAATCAACAAATTAATTAGCCCAATCAACAGGAAAAATGATTGATTCAATCAAATGCGTATTTATTAATTGTTGCTAAACATTTTATAAAAAATATATAGCCCTTGCCAAATAATTTAATATGCATAGTTTAGTGACCCCAAAAAGAGATAAATAGAAAAAAAGACAAATCTGCGCCAATTCTCCGATCTAATTTTTCTGTCCGACCGAGATTCGAACCCTCGACCCTACCTACCATCATACCTATCCTACCTAACTACCTAACACGCTACCTATTACGCTATCGACTACTACTATGCACTTGAAAAAAGTTAGGATTCATGAAGATTCGAATATAAGAAAACATTTAAAAAACCAGTTTTTTTAATTTTTAACAACTTATGTATACTATTAAAGTATACTATAGAAATGATAGTTCTTTGCTTGAAGGAAATAGAAATGTCATCTTTCCAAACAAATATTCTATTGGAATAAAATAATGTGTTGTTTGTTTTACTACAGCTTCTTTTCAAATAATCACAATCAATTTTATATCTAATAAATATTGAAATTACTACAGAAATATTTTTAGCAGTAAAGAAATAATTTTGTTCGAAAGAAATAATTTAATATTGATGTCGTTTTTCAGATTCAAATAATCTCATGTTTATAATGCAATAAATCTAATTAATCCAATGAATGCAAATTAATTGAATTCTATTGAAATGAAGATATTTTTAAAAGTAAAATAATGATGAATTTATTGCAAATAAATAATTTTGTTCGAAAAAAATAATTTCGTATTGAAGTCATTTTGTAGATCCAAATAATCTTATGTTTATGATGCCATAAATATTTTTCTTCAAAAAAAAATAATTTCGTATTGAAATCGTTTTTTAGATTCAAATAATCAATATTGAATTTCTTTTAGAGATTCAAATAATCTCATGTTTATGATGCGATCAATGTAATTAATCCAATGAATACAAATTTAATCAAATCTATCATGCATTTAATTGTTACTATTAAATGAGAGTTTAATATAATGGAGTAATAGATTCGTGAAAATATTTTTTTAAATGAAGAGTGATTTTCTTGGTTCAGAAATAAATAATCGAATTAATATTTTCATTCAATAAATAAATTCATGTTCTCAAATTCAGTAATTTTTTCTCTCGGTGTATCACTTTTCGCAGGACTTGAGACAGAACTCTACACCAAGCTTAACTTCAGTCTTTAGACCAACCTTTGCTTTAAACTCAAATTATGCAGGCCTATCTAAAGTCTAGTAATCGACGGTACAGTATTTTAGGTTCCGTTCACCGCGCGCTTGCCCCTGGCGGTATGCAACCAACGCGTCGCCGGCGATCGGCGGGTCGCCTCATCGGCGAATGACGGGTTGTCATCGCCGCGGCGCTCATTTGATTCAGGCGCTCAATCCTTTGGAAGGACGCTTTCGCGACTGATAAAAAGCTCCAAATTTTTGAATATCACTTCTCTCCCCAACAGCGATTGATTATTATTCTCGAAATGAAATTTCCTTAGTGAGAAAACTCAGTAATAGATGAAAAATCAATATTTTTTCTATCGACGGGAAACAAATTCCCCACAAAATTAGTCAAAATTGATATAATTAATTATCCAATCATCGAATCGACTGTCTTTAATATTTACACTTTCCTCGAGAAAATATACAAATAGGTTTCGCGATATCGCACTTATGTGTGCATTAATATGTTTGTGCGTTACGACGCAAATGAAAACAGCGGGAATAAAACTTCTTCGTTCTGGGGACGAGGAAAAAAAACTTGCGTTTCGGTTCGTTAATTTGCTGTGCCGACGAGAGCGACCCAACAAACTCGCGTGCTTACGCAATTGTCACGTATATCGCGTATATGCAAAATAGTCTTTCCGCGTTTTACGTGACTCCGTATGCAAATATATTATTATCTTTGGTATTATATACGTGTATGTGCTTTTAGAAAAGCCTTGAGCGTGTTTTCGTAATCCGCAACGTTGCGCGTGTCTTCATATATTTGTATTAATTTTACGCGACAGTTATCCGAAATTATTTCGCGTGATTGACTGACTCGTAGACTTTTTTTCCTCGAATCTTACCTCACGAATTAACAATCATGATAAAAAAAAAGTTACTATATTTTCTTCCACACGATTTTCTGTACCGAAAGTCCTTGCAGATTTACAATTTGTCTGAGAAATTTTAAATTTTCCAAAGTTACAATTCTTACTACAATTCATGGTTTAATTAATTAAAGATAATTAATGGCCCTATATTTGTAAATTCATTCTTTGGAAAAATTTATAAATCGTACCTATGAATTTTGGTTCATTTGCTTGGAAATATATATATTATGTATGAAATATATTTGTAATTTATGTAATATATTTACATAATTTATCACATTTTTTCACGTATTAATATTCGAATCGTCAGGGCAAATAAATCAAATTTCCAACGTTATCTCCATAAAAATCTCCATAAAAAAGGCACTATATTTTTTGTACAAGATTTTCTGTACCGGAAGTCCCCGCGGATTTTCAATTCGTCTGAGAAATTCAATGTGTTCCAATGTTACAATTTTTAATGCAATTCATGGTGTTGATTGATTAAAAAATCATGAATATGTCCTCAATATTTGTAGATTCATTCTTGGGGAAAATTTATAAATTGCACCGATAAAATTTTGTTTATTTGCGTGCAATTATGTATATTATATGCGAGATATATTTGTAATTTATGTAATATATTCACATGATATATCAATTTTTTTTTTTCACGTATAAATATTGGAATCGGGACAAATATATTACGTTTCCAACGTGATGTAAAAAAAATTCTATTCAATTCGATTAATTGTTACGTGAATGACTGTATAATGAAATTTGTAAGGTGAATATTTTGCCCCGGGTTTGCTTTTTTCTCCTCACTTTCGTGAATTTTTCGAGACTCTTTGCAAGTATCAAACATCGCGTAGAGAGGAGAGAAACTTTTATGTAATTTCCATCATATTACCGACCACGATCTCAAGCATAAAGTATAAAATTTCCAATGGACGGATAATTCAGGTTTCTCGTGTTACATACTCAATATTTATTCACGACGTAACGTTGAATGATCCTTAAGTGCGACGTAACTTGAGAGTTACGGGAGCAACAGTTCATACTATATACTTTATTTAAGCCACTGTGTATATATATTGATATATATGAGGCATTCCGCGCCATTTCGATCAACATCTTGCCTTAATCATTCCGATTTTCCTCTAAATTTTTGATGTAAAAAAGATATCAAAATCCATTTTCTCAAATTTGTTCAGAATTTTTTGGCCACGCGTTTTTTTTATTTATTATTTATTATTATTATTATTTTTTAAAAAAGACCACTTTGTAAAATCTGAAAAAATTCAGAGTAATCTAATAAAATATAACAACATTTTTGAGCTTTGTTCCAGAATGGAGATTTTAATACTCTATGAGTAAAATATTTTTTTTGCAATTTTTTGAATTTTACTCATAGAGTATTGAAATCTCCATTTAGGAACGAAGCCCAAAAAATTTGTTATATTTTATTAGATTTTTCTGAATTTTTTCAGATTTTACAAAGTGGTTCTTTTTTTCAAAGAAAAAAAATAAAATCCAAAAAACGCGTGGCCAAAAAATTCTGAAAAAATTTGGGAAAATGTATTCCAGTGTGTTTTTTTAAATATAAAATTTAGAGAAAAATCGGAATGATCAGGGCAAGATGTTGATCGAAATGGCGTGGAATGCCTCATATACAATTTAAGTTGTAATAACAATGATAGCGTCCCCTTTACAATATCAGTTTATACATTCGGAAGACGCCCTTCTTGGCACTCTCTTCGCCAAATATCCAATATAATACTGTCAGAATACACAAGAATCTCCGTGAGATTCGATTCTCTTGCCTCAAGTTGAAAACTTTTTGTTTTCTCCTCTCCCATTTCCATATGTTCGCGCATATGTTTCGCTCAATTTTGTCTCTACGACGAGTGAGAGAGATATTTTTGAAGTGGATAGAAATAACGTCGCACGAAACTTTTCTAGCTCGTTGCCAGAGATGAAATTTTTGATATCCGAGAACTTTCCTCGTTTCTCATAGAGTTCTATATTTCCTTTTGCTCCGATAAATTGTCGCAGATCGGATAAAAATGTTTCATTTTCTTACCGCTTATCTTCAGGAATAACTTGATCACATTTACAGCTCTATCACTCATATTTCACTACCAGAAATACATCTGTACCATAAGAAAACACTACCATAATATCACGATCAATTAGGCCACTCTACAGGACGAAAAAGGACATATTTCGTGATTTTTTTTCAGCGAAACCATAAAATAAATCGGATTTACAAAAAAAGTGGTTTACCATACATATAATAGACAATACAAAATCATTTTTTCATGGCAATATGCGTCAAAATGGCGACTGTGCAGCGTTTTTCATTGGGGCGGGCTCCAACGTCGGTAAGTGACCGACCGAGTTGACAAACCAAAATCTTGTAATCCAGTAGGCCTTATCGTGAGTTTTTTTGCATTATCCATCGAATTTTGATTTATAATGAAAGCCAAACACGTTCATGAATATCTGAATCGACTTTTTTTTTTATAATCCACGAAGTTATCGGTACGAAAGCTGCTCCTCGACTCCGATGGCTCCTCCTTGATGGTAAAATTATAGGGTCCATTGATTCGTCGTTAATTTCGTTTATCGAGTGAACAAGGCAGCAATTTGAGTGTTACGACGCTGAGGAGAGCTGCCAAAAGGGCTTCGATCGGACCCTGTTACAGTGCGTGTAAATATGACGCAGCTGGCTTTGGCTACGCCGATAAGACGAGAGGAACACAACGAGAGATGACGCCTCTCCCAGAACACGCAGCGAGAGAGTACCTCGTCAGACAAAAGATATTTCAGATTACATGCCGTGATGAGAGACGCTGCCAACATCACCGTGTTGGCGCGGGGGTGGAGGCGTTATTCGGGATGACGAAGAAGCAGCAGGAAACTCGCACCCTCTCGAGGGCCCAATAACTTATTAACATTTCGTCGCTTTTGTGCTGCCCCGCTGAGACCTCTCTCTCTCTTTCTTACTCTCTCTCTCTCTCTCTCTCTCTCTCTCTCTCTCTCTCTCTCTCTCTCTCTCTCTCTCTCTCGCTCTCTCGCGCTCTCTCTCTCTCTTTCTTACTCTCTCTCTCTTTCTTACTCTCTCTCTCTTTCTTCCTCTCTCTCTCTCTCTATCTCTTCATCCCTCTTAACTCAAAGACCAGACAGCAGGGGTTGTTATACTCTACCTTCGTTCGTAGCTTCTCATCAAACTCCCGTTGCCCCCGCACCTAAATCTCGTTTAATAATGCGCCTTCAAATTCTATCAATGACAAATTGCTTTAACCCACGAAATTTTCGTTCCCAAAGTGCGAAACACTTTGAGAGAACAAAAAAAATGAAAAACATGTAGACAATTGTGATCGAGCTTTTCCAAGGTTTTGTCAGACTTCAATAAAAAATTCACAATATTTGTAATTGAAATGATGGAAAAAGTTAAAACTTGAAATTAAGGCCGTGTTCTAGTGTAGAAAGCCAAAATTTAGGGATTTGTCAACACGCTATGAAAAAAAAACTAAACATGTTTTTGCATTCATTTTTTCACCACATATTTATTCATTCTTCAATATTCTACAGAAAAATTGGCAAAAAAAAATCCAATATCTTGACAGATACCGGCTGATAAAGTGGGGGTGGGAAAAAACGTCGGTTATTTCCACTTCACTAATCACTGCTATAACTCCGTTAATATTTGGAATTTCTAAATTTCTTTTGGAGGGTACATTCTTGAGACACCAAACACTGAAAATATGCAAATATGAAAAAAAAAGATTTTTTCAAAATTCTACACTAGAACACGGCCTTAATTTATCATAGAAATTAGATTATTAGGAATTGAAATATTAGAAAATGTTGAAATTCTAAATTTAATTGTCGATATGCGTTGCAGCTTGAAAAAATCGCAAATTCGAGTTTATCATTGTAGCAAAAATGCGGAACTTATTAATTTGATAATGTTCATTAGCTATACTGATGTTTTATTCCTTGTACGTAGAGAATTCAATTATCTATTTATGGCGATCCGCGCAATACGAGAAATGATTATTTCCCATCGGGAAAACATGTTTTTTTTTGCTATAATCGATTGAATCGGGTTATTTCGAATCGTACTGGAGGGAAACGTACTTGATATGTATTATCGGAGAGAGCGGGGCAAAATGGCCACCTTAAGGGAATAGAGCTGCTGAAACTCAATCTAGAAAGAAAACTCATTGTCTGTCATCTGAAAATGAAATAAGATATTTCCGTGAACAATTTACCGCTCGTTATGAATCACTTAGAGTTTTTGTCGAAAAAATTTACTTGAATGAAAACGGGAATACAATTCAGATTTAGCGAGTCAGGCCTCAATCAAGGCCTACTATTTTTTCTTAAATGAATTTGGGGTGTGTCCGTCTTGCCCCAGGTGGTCGTTTTGTGCTATATTCCCTTATATATGGGGCATTTCACCTAAAATCACGCGGTCATCGGCCTGACCCCCTCGAATTTTGATGTCCAATGAATTGTGGGTTTCGTTTGGCCAAAAATATGACCGCAAATTTTTAGAAATTTTTATTTCATTTTTTAGGGGTTGCCCGAGCTAAAAAATCTTTCAATTGAGGGAAAATATGGAGAGAGGGGCCTTTTCAAATTAATGCAATTTTTTCACAAAAACTATAGAGCCCAAAACAGATATTCTTGTCATAGTTCGATAATTGAGCAGAAATAATTACTATTTTTTTATTTTTTTTTAATTTTTTAATTGTGTTTAAATTATCCATTTTATTTCAGGTCATCGAAACCAATAAAAAAAAAATCAAGTTTCACTAGAAAAATATTTTTGTCGTTGTTATTCTCACTACAGGAAACAATCAAAATAATAAGAAATTATATTTAAAAAAAGTTTTAAATAGGAAAAAAAAAATAGTAATTATTTTTGGCCCATTATCGAACTATGACGAAAATATGTTTTGGGCCCTAGTTTCTGTGAAAAAAATTGCATTAATTAAAAAATTCCCCTCTTCATGTTTTCCCTCATTTGAATGATGTTTTATAGCTCGGGCAAAAAATGAAATAAAAATTTCAAAGAATTTGCGGTCATATTTTGGGCCAAACGAAACCCACAATTCATTGGACATCAAAATTCGAGGGAGTTAGGCTGATGACCGCGTGATTTGACGTGGAATGCCCCATATATAAATATATTCCAAAATGAGCTTCCACCTCAGAATAACGTGCGCCTTGCTTTGGCAGTCTTAAGGGGACTCCATCGCTCCCATAATATCTCCACCAATAGACAAACTTCCAAAGAATATATTCTTCGTGTCTTCCTGTCTTTGTAGAACCGTCAAGTATATTTTTTGGCGGGAGACATTATCATACCGTAGAGGATGATTAGAAAATAATAATGACACGAATGATTGGAAGAGAAATTAGGAAAGTATTTTATTGTTCATTGTACAACAAGTCATTTGAAATAGCTCGAAATATACTATTTTTAAAAATTTTACAACATAATTTGATGATTGACAAATCTGAAGACAAACGAGGACAAATATATTTTAAAATCCATAATTAGCAATAAATAATTTATAATAAGAATTAAATGTATAACATTGCAGCGCAAAGTCGTATTTACAATGACACAGGTTCTGCCATCAATAGCGCACCAACTAGGACTTGCTTCCCGACTCTTTTCATTCGATTCTCGATGTAAAATCCATTATTAATTGCCTGATGAATATCGCGGTACGATATCCCATCGTTGCTTCATAGTTTCGCCGTCGGTTGGTCTCCGAATTTTTCCACCTTGATTCCACGTCTAATAACAATTTTCCGGCAGAACGCACTTTCCATCCTGCGCCTCTTCATAGCCCGGAAGACAGGCGCAGCGTTTATAGCAAATCTGATGAAAAAAAATAATCAATTGAAATCGCTAATTCTCAAATCTTACATTATAAAATATCCCAGAAGAATCGGTAATTCAATTGACATGACTACAATATTACCAACGATAATTTTCCTAATTAGTATGGCTCTAAGAATATACTAGATCATTTCTTCGGAACAGGAATTTTCAGCTTTTAAAAATCCGAGATGAAGATCATTCATCATCTCATTCATTCATATCCAAGATAAGGAAATTCTCAAAATTCATTGGCAGAGAATATTCAATAAAAATTATGATTGAGATTTGCAGTTATTCAGGATGAAAAGTGGCTCATTATACGTTGTACTGATTCTACTTACGTGGTGACTGATCACCCCATCCTGTCCGCATTTCACATCCTCGGCAAAAGTACATTCGTCCCATTCTCTATTCGGACCCTTGCAGTTTGCTTTCTCATCAAGTACATACGAGTGTACACTCAAAATCGCGATGGCGATAACGATGATGAAGAAGAAAGCACGTGCCATTTTGATAAACGATGATAGATGAACTTTACACCTTTGTAATTATTAGCACGTTTATTCTCAGCTGATTGCTGGAGAGAATCTGCAGAACTGTGGATTAATTGAACACAACATTCGAGCTTTTATACCCCGAGAGATTAGTTAACCTTGTGACATGTAAATTGGCATAACTTAAACACTGCTGTTTCAATATTAACAAAGATAACAGTTGTTCTTAATCGGGGTCATGGCCAATATTCAGTCGAGTGCACAATTTTTGGCGCTCGGCGCTGAATTATGATCTTGAAAAAAATGTATAAACCGCTGCGTCAAGTTGATATTTAAAAAATTATATAATTTGTATACTTATCGAATTTTACGCGTAATGTTTGTTTCAAAAAAAATCCTTGAATGTTCGATTTTATGACATTTTTCCCACACTTTAATCAGAATAACCGAAATGTCCCCCTTTTTATGTCCCGGATGAAATATTCACCGCAGAGTGTCTTAACGTCAATGGTCCCCTTAAAAATTTACCACAAACTCTGCTAAAGTGACCACGTCGTAGAAGGAAATAGAACAGATAAATCGAAGGTTTTTTTTTTTCATTTGGCAGGGAAGAGATTTTCACTGACGTTCACTGGCTTTTCGCAGTAAACCCGTCGATAAATTTATCGGCGCGCGCGTTTGCCGAATACGAGTTTGATTTGAGCCCAAATAAATTCCCAGTCGCATAAGTTACCAAAATACTGGAAACTATTCTCTGGGAGATCGATTAATTCACAAAGAAACTGCATTTCACCATGAACACTGAAGGGTTTAGACGGATAAGAATGGTCGATCGGCCCCCAGCGAATTTTGTGGCGCCGATTTTTTTCCAAAGTTCCTAATCTGAAAAAACAATTTTGTGCAAAATTACAGCTTTCTACATCGATGCCAAGGGCTCTTCCTGCTAAAAAAAGTATTTTTTCGATTTCCGCAGTTTTTTAATACCAAGAGGTGACCGAAAAATGTTAAAAAATTATGAAAAATCGGAAACATTTCAATGTTGATGAAAATTGTTTTTCGTTTTTTTTTTTTAATGCTAAATTCTAGTTTTAATCATCGAATCTTTCTTTAAAAACATTATTTTGCAGCGAAGACATTTTTCTACTATTGTGACAAAAATTGACATGATTTTACTCTTGATTCCCTACATTGAAAAAAAAAAAATCCCTAAATTCGATCTGCAAAACGTTGAAAAAAAATAAAAACGACAAAATTTCTCATTTTTCATTGGAAATCCATACATAAATCGTTCTTTGGGTTTAATTAACGGGTGACCATGGCTGGAGTAATTGTGAGACATAACAAATAGATGTAGATACTACGATTTCATTGCTAATTTTAGTTTATAGTATATGTTGCAACGTATTAATCTTCATCGCTATCTCTGCAGTTGATCACGGCATTGACCTCTTCAACATCGAAGAGTCCTTTTTCCTATTTTCTTATTTTTCAGCCATGAGCACCCATTTATTAAACCGAAAGAATGATTTATTTATGGATTTTCGATGGAAAATGAGAAATTTTATCTTTTTTATTTTTTTCAGTGTGTTGCCGGTCGAATTTTAGAAATGTTTTTTTCTTCTTTAATGTAGGGAATGAAGAGCTATAAATCATGTCAATTTTTGTCATAATAGTAGAAAAATCTCTTCGCTACAAAATAATGTCTTGAAAAGAAAATTCGATGATTAAAAATAGAATTTTAGCATTTAAAAAAAGAAAAAAATTTGCCATCAACATTGACATGTTTTAGGTTATTTAGAATTTTTTAAAATTTTTCGGTCGCCTCTTGGTATTTGAAAACTGTAGTTTTGCACAACATTGTTTTTTTTAGGTTAGGAACTTTGGGAAACATCGGCGCCACAGAACTCGCTGGGGGCCGATTCACAATTTTTATCCGGCTAAACCCTTTCAACCGATTCGTTAGAAATTTCAACTGTACGTTCAAAATAAAGTTCTCTAAAGCACCACGTAGGATTTTTGCATTATATTGCATAGTTCTTTTTAATAAACAATTTCCTGACGATTTTCTCAAGTCATTTTATACTTTTTGAGTTAGAAATGCGCCATTTTTACAAAAAACAACATATAAGAAAAATCTTACGTATTCCTATAGCTATTCTTATATATAATCGAAGAAACTTTGGTGTCGGATCATCACTCAAATTATAGGAACTGTTGGTTCGGCCGTTGACCTTTCAGAAATAAAGGTGTCATAGGAAAAACGCTGCACATTCGCCATTTTGACATATATTGCCATGGATAAATAATTTTGTATTTCCAATTAGATGTATAATAAAACACTCTTTTCGTAAATCCGTTTTATTTTATGGTTTTGCTGAAAAAAAATCACGAAATATGCTCTTTTTGGTTCTGTAGAGTGGCCTAAGGCCTTAATTAATTATAGAAATTAGATTGTTAGGAATTAGAATTTTAGACGAAGCTGCAACTCGAAATTTAATGATTTTGATATAGTCGATCGAATCGGGTTATTTCGAAACGGGGCAAAATGGTCGGTCGCGATTAAGGAATAGAGCTGCTAAAACTCAATCCAGAAAGAAAACTCATTGCCTGTCATCTAAAAATAAAATAAAATATTTTAGTGAAAAATTGACCGCCCGTTATAAATCAATCAGAGTTTTTATCGAAAAAATTTATTTGTACGAAAACGGGCATTCAATTCAGATTTAGCGACTCAGGCCTCAATCAAGGCCCACTGTGATTGAAACCTCCAGATTATAATGATTATTTTTTTAAAAATCAATATGGGGTGTGTCCGTCTTGCCCCAGGTGGTAGTTTTGCTCCACTTTCGCTTATATATGAAGTATTCCCGCTCAACGGGACGCCTTTTAAGGCCGACCTCTTTCGATTTTCTTGAAACTCGAGTATGTTTTAGTATTGCCTGAAAGTATATTGTACACCAATTTTCAGATCTCTAACTATAATACTCTTTGGAATACACCAAAAGTGATATTTCAAACTTTTTGCGTATTCAGCGCTTCGGAGTTTTGGCACGGCGCGAAATAAAATCAAAAAAATTCTTTGACAATAGCTTTCGATTGTAAATTTCCTGCGCTTTTCGAAAAAAATATAAGCGATTCCGAAAAAAGACGAATTCATTCGAATTTCGGCCAAAAACCGAAAAAATTTATTTACAAAAAAAGAGCATAATTTAATTCAGCGAGACAATTTTTTTCATGTTTTGTATATATCTGAGAAGTCACGATATAAATTTCAAGTTGGAACTCGCATCCGTTCACTAATGCCAAGTCTTTTAGTAGGATAAAAATTCTTAAATATTGTGTTTTTCGTATTCAACAGTTCTCTGATATATGATATAGTTTTTTTTAACGAATTTCGAATTTAATTAATTTATTAAATTCAAAATGTAATAAATTTTATTTAATAAGTTTGATTTAATAAATTTAATTAAATAAATTGAATAAATTTGATTATTTAATAAATTTAATTTAATTAATTTAATAAATTTACTCAATTCGAAATTCATTAAAAAAACGCTATATAATACATCAGGGAACTGTTGAATACGAAAAACACGATATTTAAGAATTTTTATCCTACTAAAAGACTTGGCATTAGTAAACGGATGTGAGTTCCAACTTGAAATTTATATCGTGACTTCTCAGATATATACAAAACATGAAAAAAATTGTTCCGCCGAATTAAATTATGCTCTTTTTTTGTAAATCATTTTTTTCGGTTTTTGGCCGAAATTTAAGTGAATTCGTTTTTTTCGGAATCGCTGATATTTTTTTCGAAAAGCATAGGAAATTTCCGATCGAAAGCTATTGTCAAAGAATTTTTTCGATTTTATTTCGCGCCGTGCCAAAGCTCCGAAGCGCTGAATACGCAAAAAGTTTGAAATATAACTTTTGGTGTATTCCAAAGAGTATTATAGTCAGAGATCTGAAAATTGGTGTACAATATACTTTCAGGCAACACTAAAACATACTCGAGTTTCAAGAAAATCGAAAGAGGTCGGCCTGAAAGGGGGCCCCGTTGAGCGGGAATACCTCATATATAAATATATTCCAGAAAAAGTGTTCACCTCAGAATAACGTGCACCTTTCTTTGACAGTCTTAAGGGGACTCCATCGCTCCCATAACATCTCCACCAAATAAACAAACTTCCAAAGAATATTCTTCGTCTCTTAGCGTCTTTGTAGAACCGTCAAGTATATTTTTTGGTGGGAGACTTTATCATACCGCCGAAGATAATTAGAAAATAATGATGACACGAATGATTAAAAGCGAAATTACGAAAATGTTTTATTGTTCATTGTACAACAAGTCATATGAAATAGCTCGAAGCATACTTCTTTAAAATTTTATAATACAATTTGATGATTGACAAATCCGAAGACAAAGAAGGACAAATATATATTAAAATCCATGATTAGTAATAAATAATTTATGATAAGAAGTAAATGTACAACATTGCAGCGCACAGTTGTATTTGCTATGAAACAGGTTCTGCCATTAATAGCGCACCAACTAGGACTTGTTTCTCGACTCTTTTCATTCGATCCTCTTGATGCAAATATCCATTATTAATTGTCTCAAATATCGTGGTACGATATCCCATCGTTGCCTCATAGTTTCGCCGTTAGTTGGTCTCCGAATTCCTCCACCTTAATTCCACGTCTAATAACAATTTTCCGGCAGAACGCACTTTCCATCCTTCGCCTCTACATAACCCGGAAGACAGGCGCAACGGTCAAAGCAAACCTGATAGAAAACATAATCAATTCAAATTGCTAATCCTCAAATCTTGGCGGACTTACATTGGAAAACATCTCAGAAGAATTGATATTTCAATTGACATGACTACAATATTGTCACAGATAATTTTTCTAATTAGTATGGCTCTAAGGAACCACTGGGTCATTTCTTCGGAACAGGAATTTTCAGCTTTTGAAAATGCGAGATGAAGAACATTCATAATTTTATTGATTCATATCCGAGATAAAGAAATTCCCAAAATTCAATGACATATGGCATATTTAATAAAAATTATTACTGATAGCAATTATCCAGGATAAAAAATGAATCATTACACGTTGTACTGATTCTACTTACTTTGATGTCGAGCAAGTAGTCATTGTCCCCGCATTTAGAGTCCCTGGAAGAAGCACATTCGTTCCATTTTCTATTCGGACCCTTGCAGTTTGCTTTCTCATCGAGTACATACGAGTGTACACTCAAAATCGCAATGGCGATAACGATGATGAAGAAGAAAGCACGTGCCATTTTGATAAACGATGGTAGATGAACTTTACACCCTTGTAATTATTGGCACGTTTATTCTCAGTTGATTGCTGGAGAGAATCTGCAGGACGGTGGATTAATTGAACACAACATTCGAGCTTTTATACCCCGAGAGATTAGTTAACCTTGTGACATGTAAATTGGCATAACTTTAACACTGCCTTTTCAATATTAACAAAGATAACAGTTGTTCTTAATCAGGTTCATGGCCAATATTCAGTCGAGTGCACCATTTTCGGCGCTCGGCGCTGAATTATGATCTTGAAAAAAATGTATAAACCGCTGCGTCAAGTCGATATTTAAAAAATTATATAATTTGTATACTTATCGAATTTTACGCGTAATGTTTGTTTCAAAAAAAATCCTTGAATTTTCGATTTTGTGACATTTTTCCCACACTTTAATCAGAATAACCGAAATGTCCCCCTTTTTATGTACCGGATGAAATATTCACCGCAGAGTGTCTTAACGTCAATGGCCCACTCAAAAATTCACCACAAACTCTGCTAAAGTGACCACGTCGTAGAACGAAATAGAACAGATGAACCGAGGGTTTTTTCTTTTGGCAGAGAAGAGATTTTCGCTGACGTTGACTGGCTTTTCGCAGTAAACCCGTCGATCAATTTATCGACGCTCGCGTTTGCCAAATACGAGTTTGCTTTTAGCCCAAATACCATTCTCTGGCCTTTTAGATGAAATTGCATCGCCGAGAATTTTCCATGCATCACTCTCAGTCGCATAATTTACCAAAACACCGGAAGTTTATTTGCTTTTCCATTCCAACTTTTAAAATCTGCCAAAAATCGATAAATCACGAAGAGAATGAGCGTAGTCTAGAGCCAAAATTTTGAGTAGAAAAAAAAATGACACCTATTCTAGTGAACAAATGCAATTTTGGCCAAAATGCAAAAAAAATTCAACATTTTTTGTTTTCAAACCTTATATTGAAGTATTTTTTCCTTTTGAACACGAATCTGCCAATAGTGTTCTCAAAAAATCAAAATTGTTATGAATTTTCACTGAAAACATTTTTGCTTAATTTTAGCCCCATTCTCAGAAACCTCAAAATCGCGAAATTTCAAGTGTTCATAACGTTCGATCGATTTGACCGATTCGAAAATTTCTTATTCGTCCGTAAACCTTATCACGTAACTTAAAGAATGCCGTTTGGTTCATTCTGATTTATAAATTTTTGTAGAAATGACAGCAGTTTGAAAATGGCCGAAAAAAAACGGAAAGGGAAAGGCCTTAAAAAAACTGTAAAAATCGATGGTCGAACTTTAAAAATCTGCCAAAAATCGAAAAATCATCAGAATTAGATGAACAAAGCGGCGTTTTGAAGCTTCGACGATTACAAAGACAACGAGCACAGTTTAGAGCCAAAATTTTGAGTAGAAAAAAAATGACACCTATTTTAGTGGACAAATGCAATTTTGGCCAAAATACAAAAAAAAAAAAAATTTTTTTTCAAACCTTATATCGATGTATTTTGTCCCCCTGGACATGAATCTGCCGATATTTCCCTCGAAAAATCAAAATTTTTATGAATTTTCATCAAAAACTTTTTTGCTCAATTTTCGTCCCAATTTTCCTCTCAATTTCCTCAATTTTCAAAATCGCGAAATTTCAAACGCCTCTAACTTATTTAGACGAAAAATCACTATTATATCACTATTTTTGTGAAAGAAGTCTTCGGCTGACCACAAATAGGAAGAAAAACAAAAAGCAACGAAGAGTAAAGGAAGAAAATAAAACAAAGGAAGGAACATTTGGAGAGGATGTTGCCGAACTTTTGGAAGTTCGATGAGATAGAAAGAAACAGAAAGAGAGAGAGAGAGAGGTTTAATTACTCGGTAAATTTGGGGCGGATTATTCTCCGAGTTTCAAGCCACCATTGTCCCGTCGAATCCATTCAGGACTTTATCGCCCTTTGGAGCTTCTGGCTCTTGTGTTTCCGTATTTTTTCTCTATCTCGGTTTTCCACAGGAAAAATCGTTCTTACGCACTCTCAAATTCTCAAGTTGGGTGGCTTCTCGCACTGCAAGGACAACCGGAGAACGCCATCGCAACGAAACGGTGGAAAAGCGTAACAAAACGGGGAAAATTCGATTGGCGAAGCGAAAGACCCGGAATAAAGAGACAGGGAGAGAGTGAAAAGCCGTTCCTCGAATCCCAATTCCACTCTTCGATATTACCCTCACTCGTGAACCGCCCTTCTCGTCCCCGCACCCTTTTTTTACCCTCAAAGCCCGCTGGTCCTTCCTTCGTGGACTCCCTTCCACGTGTCCCCATTTGGTTGTCCGCTCGGTATCGAGGGTGTGCACACGATGATGGGACCATCTCGTTGGATGGTCTGCATCAACGACATCCCAATTCCCTTTGTTACACAAAGTTAATACCATGATGGAAAAACTAACGGTGTGGCCTTATCCGTGGCACACTGACCCGGCTTCGTATTCGCGCCAATCAGCGATAGACACCACTACTGTCACATCCATGTACCAAGACCATGTACCAAAACCATGTACCAATACCATTGCAGCCTAATCTCAGAGTATATCCAGCGGGTGTGCTCTGGTGAAGTCCTGAGGGAGCGATGACGCAACGGAACCCCCGAAAAAAAAGAAATCGTTCGATGTAACCCAGTACGCGCCAGGGGTGAGAAACAAGGGAGACGCTGATGAGCGAGATTGACCGCAGGAGGCAGAATAAGTGAGAAAAAAAATGATTGGGTGGAAGGGATGAAAATGGTACCAGCAAGACGACTCCACAGAATCATCGTGCCAAAAGGAATCGAACGAAGGGAAAGAACGACCAGAGGGATGGTCCAACTCTCGTGTAATCTTTTAGGGGTTGCCGGAATCACGAAAATTGCGGAACGATGATGTCGAAGGAAATGCCATCGACTTTTGATGGGGCAGTTGAAAATACTTTGCCATCGTTAGTGCCGCCTTTTTATCCAATGATCCAACAATCCCTGATAATTGAAGTTGGTAGTTTTTGACTTCTTCCCAACGGATCATGAAGATTTTCAAATCTGAGTGGACCCTTTTGATTCCAAGATTGATGACACTGATCTAATTTTTGGAATACACGTTTTCACGGAATTTTGAACATCTTACCACGAGCAAGTCTCGGAGGAAGTCGAAGGACGAGCGGATTTGGAAATCATTTTTATCCTGTTAAAGGATTCCATCGTTAAACAAACTCACTGGAGATTTACCTTCGAGATGCTCCAGGTCTGTACCAGCTACTCGTGATAACTCGTTACTCGCCAATTAAAGCGTTCTCCCATTAAAATTTCGCGAAACTCCAATCAACGTGCGTCCTCGTGACTTTAAACTCGCTTGAAGACGAGGACACGTCGAGCATTCGGCATTCAGCCTCTCGAAAGTTGTTTCGCTATCGGCGTTACTTCGTGAATATCCTCGAGATCTTTCGCAACTTCATCGCGAATTTAAATTACAAATACGAATTCCATAGATAAGGGGAGGCGAATGATTTCACTCTCAGTGAGAGAACATGTCTGAAGCAGGGTTGCAAATAATGCATTACTTTTTTTTAATGCATTTACATTTTCAATAACCATTAACTCTTGTTGAATTATTTCGAAATCATTAAATATTAATGATTAATGGAAATGATTTTCATTCATATATAAGAGTTAATGTTTAATGAAAATTATCTCCATTAACCACTTAATGTTGATAGTTAATGAAAATAATTTCCATCAACCATTTATTGGTTATTGAAAATAATTTCCACTAACCAATGACATTGGATGATTAATGGAAGTTATTTTCAATTATCAATAAGAGTTATTGGTTAATGAAAATTATCTCCATTAACCATTACGTGCTGATGGTTAATGAAAATAATTTCCATTTATTGATTAATGGAAATTATTTCCATTCATATATAAGAGTTAATGTTTAATGAAAATTATCTCCATTAACTACTTAATGTTAATAGTTAATGAAAATCATTTCCATTAATCATTTAATTATTATCATTTATTGTTATTGGTTAGTGAAAATTATTTTCATTAACCATTAACATTTAATGAAATGGATTTAATGGCTAATGGAAATGATTTCCATTAACCATTAAATGTTAATGGTTAATGGAAATTATTTCCATTGATATATAAAAGTTAATGGTTAATGAAAATTATTTCCATTCATCATTTAATCATCATCTTTTAATGCTATTGGTTAGTGAAAATGATTTTCATCAACAATTAACATTTAATGAAATGGATTTAATGGTTGATGGAACTGATTTTCATTAGTCATTAAAAAAATAATGATTAATGCATTACTTTTCCATTAAAAAATTCGCAACCGTGGTCTGAAGTCTTCATGAGAAGTCTGAAGTCCCTCTCGGTGACATTTCTCGGTCGATCAATGAACGGTTCCCTCCGGTCAATTCTTGTTTCAAATATCATTATCATCGACTTCTCTCATTATAGTATGTTTTTTTTTCGCATCTCAATTCTACTTTGTACTCTACCCTCGTACGAATCGAAGGCCCGTGCGCGTTTGTGTGTCGGAAAATCCGTAGGAACAATGGAAAGAGGAAGAGCGAATCAGACTTTTACGACGAGGAGAGGGATTCCCTGGTGAATTCGAGACAGACTGAGCAGCCGCGTGCACGCGCCTAACTCGTAGTCAATCAAGGGGATAATCAGAGATAGAGAAATAGAGGGAGGAACGACGACTGGTCCGCGTTTCCTATACGGAGCTGCCAAAAACTCGACGGCCCGAATCGAACGAGGGACGGAAAACCGAAGAACGACGTCGCGCCCTTTCGGATTTCGCGAACACATCGCCGCGATATTCCTCCTCTTTTTTTGTTCCCTCTCATTTCCCAAATTCTCTCGGCTATAATCTTACTCTCGAAACTAAGCCGAATCCGTGATCACCCGATAAAAGCTCACTCTCCCGACACTGCGAGAAACATATCTCATATTGATCGTCGGATAATGAAGGACAATTTTAGCGAATAGCACTTAGGAAAAGCGTTTTCTTTGTGCTTGTGAAAAATCGATTGTTCCGCCAAGGATGGTAAAAAGGACGATGATGTAGTCCACTGTGAGATAATAATTTATGCCAGTCGATAAAATTGCGAAAAAATCAATAAAAAAGAAGTAAAAACTCCAAAAATGGTAACTACAGCTGTAAGTGCTTGCCCTTGACTGTATAAAGGGTTTTTTAATTAGTGGAACATCTGAATATGTGGAACACTGTGATTGTTGTTTTTTTGTTATCTTTCGCGACGAATTGGTCCATTCAGATGGGGACAAAAAAAATGGATTTCTTTGAAAGCCAATACAAAATCTCGCTCACTCGATCATCGATTAAGAAAGACGCTGCTCTAACTTAGTCACCCAACTCATTTTAACCCTCTGCAGCGAATGATTTTTGAGTTGAAAACGAAAAAAAAAAACACGATTTTATTTTTCAGAGTGAAGACTAAAAATTTGAGAAACTAGAAGGTTTTATTGAGCTCCCAGTTATTTTCTCATCGAATTAGAAGTCTCAATAAAATTTAAAAAAACGTTTGCTAAAATATTAGCACGCCGATCCTCATTTGGATTAATTATTCCCTAATTTCAAAGTCCTCAGTTTTTTAAAATGCTACGGCGTCAGGTGATAGAAAATGATTCGCTAATTAAGAAATATGTGTTATTAAAACTCTCCCATCTTCGCGGGAACACGAAGTTGAATAATGAATATACATTTCATTGAGCAATAAAATAATATTATATTTTCCGTATTAGAGATCTTACTAATCCGAAATATTAAAATAGATTAAATAGATTTGAAATTTATACATATCTTTTTCTTAAATGTTTCGCAGAAATTTATACAGTCTCAATAAACGATGCACTTAATAAGGCTTGCCTTCGGACGCGGGACAATTTTCCGGCAAAACGCAATCGCCGCGTTTCGTTTCGACGTAACCCTTCTTGCAGGCGCAGTTTGGATAGCGACGCTGAAAATAATCAATATCAAATTAATGCCAATGAAATATGAATTTAATCAATCGAAGCTAAAAAATAATTGTTCCATCTATTCCATTGAGCAAGTAAATAAATTTTGTCCATTGAGCGGGCCTGGAAATTTGACAATACAACGGCAATATGGAAGAACGTGCTATCTCAAATTGTGCTAGAAGAACGTGCCATCCCAAATGATGAGAGAAGAAGGTGCTATTTCAAATTGTGATAGAAGAACGTGCTATCTCAAATTGTGATAAAAGAACGTGCTATCTCAAATTGTGCTGCAAGAACGTGCTATCTCAAACTATGAGACAAGAACGTGCTATCTCGAATTGTGATAGAAGAACATGCTATCTCAATTTGTGATAGAAGAACGTGCTATCTCGATCAGTGGACATATTTTCATTGATCCGGGCCTGGAATTTGAGTACTTTAGTATACAGGGCACTTTTTCTGTTAGGTTATTTAATTTTTGAAAGTGATTTAGCTTCATAAGAGAAAAAAAATGAGAAAATTTTGAATAAACAATTTTTTTTTTAAATTATGAATATATATTATTCATATTGAATTTTTAGAACAAACAAATTTTTAGAATAAAAACATATGTAAAGACATCTCAATGTGCAGGAAAGGTATTTATCTTATTATACAGGATGAACAATTTTTCTGAGTGTCGAAAGAATGACCAAAGCGCGTTTTGGAGTAAAAAAAAAGTCAGTACTTGTTTGCACATTGAAGATGTCTTTACATATTTTTTTACAAAATACCGCAGCTGTAGGTTCTCAAAATTCAAGATAAATAACATATATTGATAATTAAAAAATATTTTGTTTATTCAAACTTATTATTATTTTGTTTTATTATCGAGCTAAATCATTTAATAAATTAAATGAGTTAACAGAAAAAGTGCTCTGTATACTAAAGTACCCCACATTCCAGTACCGTATGAATAAAAATATGTCCACTGATCGAGATAGCACGTTCTTCTATCACAAATTGAGATAGCACGTTTTTCTATCACAATTTGAGATAGCACGTTCTTCTATTATAGTTTGAGATAGCACGTTCTTCTAAAACAACTTTAGATAGCACGTTTTTCTATCACAATTTGAGATATCACGTTCTTCTGTCACAATTTGAGATAGCACCATCTTCTCTCATCATTTGAGATGGCACGTTCTTCTAGCACAATTTGAGATAGCACGTTCTTCCATACTGCCGTCGAATAAACTTTGTTTAGGCCTAGATTTTTTCTTAGAAAATATCGTAATGCCCTTTTTGCAATTATGGAGAGAAGAAGGTGCTATTTCAAATTGCGATAGAAGAACGTGCTATCTCAAATTGTGATAATAGAACGTGCTATCTCAAATTGTGCTGAAAAAACGTGCTATCTCGAAATGTGATAGAAGAACGTGCTATCTCAATTTGTGATAGAAGAACGTGCTATCTCGATCAGTGGACATATTTTCATTGATCCGGGCCTGGAATTTGGGTCCTTTAGTATACAGGGCACTTTCCTGTTAAGTTATTTAATTTTTGAAAGTGATTTAGCTTCATAAGAGAAAAAAAATGAGAAAATTTTGAATAAACAATTTTTTTTTTTAATTATGAATATATATTATTCATATTGAATTTTTAGAACAAACAAATTTTTAGAATAAAAACATATGTAAAGACATCTCAATGTGCAGGAAAGGTATTTATCTTATTATACAGGATGAACAATTTTTCTGAGTGTCGAAAGAATGACCAAAGCGCGTTTTGGAGTAAAAAAAAAGTCAGTACTTGTTTGCACATTGAAGATGTCTTTACATATTTTTTTACAAAATACCGCAGCTGTAGGTTCTCAAAATTCAAGATAAATAACATATATTGATAATTAAAAAATATTTTGTTTATTCAAACTTATTATTATTTTGTTTTATTATCGAGCTAAATCATTTAATAAATTAAATGAGTTAACAGAAAAAGTGCTCTGTATACTTAAGTACCCCACATTCCAGTACCGTAACAATAAAAATATGTCCACTGATCGAGATAGCACGTTCTTCTATCACAAATTGAGATAGCACGTTTTTCTATCACAATTTGAGATAGCAGGTTCTTCTCTCATAGTTTGAGATAGCACGTTCTTCTAGCACAACCTGAGATAGCACGTTCTTCCATACTGCCGTCGAATAAACTTCCTTTAGGCTTAGATTTTTTTTTAGAAAATATCGTAATGCTCTTTTTGCAATTATTGAATGAAATTGCAGACATTTGAATAATACTTACGGGTGGGCAAAGCTTTTTCATCGGTTCTCCGCACTTCAGAGGACAGAGAGTACCCCAATCGTTCCATTCCCTGTTTCCACCGACGCAATCAGACGGACTATCCACATCTTTGTAGTCTTTAGAATCATCACCATCTTTAATGAAAATAATCGTTCGATCAGCGTGAGTATTCATCAACCGAGACAGAGCCTTTTGGGTGTGTAAATTCTGCTGTCTTCACTTTTGCACCAGATCAGAAGCTTGTCTCAATTTTTTGCTCTTAACAAATAGACGAATGAAGTACGATGGACAGAAAAAGTGAATTGAAAAGAAAATCGAACTTACTTGATCCGTAAATTGCCACGGCAAAGACGAGAGCGAGGTAAATGTAACGCGACATGTTGAATCAAGTTTGTCGAAGAATCTGATGCGATCTTGCGTCTGCTACGCTTTTTTATACGATGGCGAGCAGTGGCGAAAACTTGGTAGCAATGAACGCCGAAAACAGCTGTGTTTGATTACGCGAGATTGGCCCAATTAGCTAATGTGACGTTATTAGGACAGTTGAAATCTTTTGATGAAATGGAAATTTAAACTGGAGTTTTGAAGCAGGTAATCAGCAAACATTGCGATTATGTATAAAAACGTGTCCTAATTTCCCGTAATTCAACTGACAATGCTTATAATATTTTGATATTTTTATTCTATTTCAATCAATTTATCAACATTTCATTTAATTTGTAATTATATTAATTTATTCTATCAAAAGAATGTACTTTGGATATTTAATATTTTCTGAATCAATGATTTGTCATCAAAACGTCATCCTCAAGTCTCTCGATAAAACGCTTTATTTGAATATAATTTTTTTCTGTTGATTAATGAGCTTGAATGTGAATAATTGAAGCAGAAATATTTACGCAAAAATAATTCCACTTCATCGTTTTTTACAATGTGCTATTAGTAACCTCAATAATTTAATCCAATTTAATTCGTCCGTTCTCAAACCTTCGAGTTTCTCAGTATTCCAAAATTCACATCATATCCTTCAGTCTAAACTTACAATGAAAAAAAAATTTCTAACAAATGTTAAGAATCTGAAAATTTGCATTTGCGATGATTGCTTAACAATTTAAATAATATAATACAATTGGGGGAACTTTATATTAAAGTAGCTGCATATTTGTATCGTAATTTTCAATCTTCGCCCTATCCCATCGAAATAAACGATATTAAACATAGATCAAATATTTAGTTAATAGTAACAATAATTTAATTAAATATTCTAATACTTCACATACATTTCAGAATATTCGCTGAATATATTGAGGCTGATAATATACTATAAATATATCCAAAGCAGCTATACTGAAAATATATTCTTCATATATATGGGGCATTCCATCCGAAATCGGTCAGTTTGAAAAACTTTTTTTTTTCCTCAATTTTTTTAGATTTTTGAGTACCCATCAAAAGACCCTTCCTGTTAAATTTTGAGATTTTTTTGATTACCCGTTCAAAAGATATTAAATTAACAAAAAACCGCTTTTTTTGGTACTTTGGTCATAACTTCTTTAATAATGGTTCAAATTGAAAGTTTTTTTTTCAACATTTTTCTTTTTTTTCGGCCTTTTCAGAAAAAAATACAACAAAAATATTCGATGTGTTTTAGAATGAGTTTTTTGAGTTTTAAACTTTAAATCGCGTTTTCAAAAGTGATTGTCATTGTTGATTTTTTTTTTCAATTTTTTGCTTTAAACATCTATCTATTCAACAATTTTTGAGACTAGTCTCAAAAATGTGGGATCTCAATAACTACTATTCTTTTCGATTTTTGAAAATTAAATTTTTTTTTTAAATAAATTATTATGAATACCAATTTTTGTTACTGTACAGTATTTTTTTTCAATATTTAGAATTTATTTTGACCCAATTTTTGTTACTGATTGGTATTTTTTTCAATATTTAGAATTTATTTTGACACTTTTTTTTATTCTTAACAGGTTCTTAACATTAATAATTAATCGTTAAGTCTGTTCATGAACAATAATAACAACAGTTTTTATTTATTCACGTATTTTTTCGAAAACCTTACATATACGATTATTTCCTGAATTCGAATATTCCTTTGCCAATACGTTTCCGTTGCTCATTGGAATAATTAAATGAAATTTTGGTGTCCCCCTGTGATTGACTTCGCAGTATTTTATCGCAAATAAAATCTTTCTTTTGCATCTGAATAATGTTTCTCATGTGAAAATTTTACAGCAATATTCGGTAGACTATTTAGACAAATCCCACTCATACAATTCTTGAACTGCTGTTATTCGCTCATCGATTAATTATTAATTTAAAGAATCTGTTAACAATGAAAAAGTGTCCAAATTAGTTTAAAATGATTTAAAAAATACTATACAGTAATAAAAATTGGTATTCGTGATAATTTATTTTTAAAAAAATTTTAATTTAAGAAAATCGAAAAAACTAGTAGTTATTGAGATCCCACGATCGGACTAGTCTTAAAAATTGTTGAATAGATAGATGTTTGAAACAAAAAATTTAAAACAAAAATAAAAAATGACAATCATTTTTAAAAACGCGATTTCAAGTTTAAAAATCAAAAAACTCATTCAAGAACACCTCGAATATTTTTGTTGTATTTTTTTCTGAAAAGGCTATAAAAAATAAAAATTTTGAAAAGAAAAACTTTTAATTTGGATCATTATTAAAGAAGTTATAACCCAAATACCAAAAAAAAAAGCGGTTTTTTTGTTAATTTAATATCTTTGGAACGGGTAATCAAAAAAGTCTCAATTTAACAGGAAGGGGCTTTTTTTTTTAAAGGGTACTCAAAAATATAAAAAAATTGAGGAAATATTTTAAAAAAGTTTTTCAAACTGTCCGATTTGGAATGGAATGGCCCATATATAAACGTCCTAATGATCAGATATCAATTTTTCATACATTTTGTCGTTTTGCCACGCGAAACTACGCAAATGTAAATGCAAGACTTTACGATCGTAACAACGGCCTGGTCTCGTCCTTTACTGCGATAAATGAACATGGAATGGAAGATCGAGTCGGATAAAAAAAAATTCCAAATGTACAGTTTTCCAGAGAGTTTTAATCCGCAGTGCCAACGGTAACAGCTCGGCGTTATCGCATCGATATACAGATTAGCCTCTCTCGAAAGTTGGAGCTTCTCATGGCTTTTCCTGGCTTTCGCATATCGCACACACAGACATAGTCAGGCATTTTTAAGCTCAATGTTGTATATAATCTGCCGAAAGGTCCAGGGGTGCGCCCGTAACGATCGCCCTCATCGGACTCTGTTCGATGGTGTTTGAACGGGTACCAAGAGTGTCCTTTGGCTCTTGGGCAAGAACCATTGATCGGACCCTCTCCCGTTATAATCACGATTCCATGCTTCCAGAGCATTTGGTCCAAAAATGGACCACCATAGGTTCGATCTGTTTCGTGAAGTCCATTCTCTACCTTTTCTGTCACAGGTAGCTGCTTTCCAAATTTTAGATCCTTTGGCTAAGGACTTTATAGTGTCAGAATTCTAAAGTTTGCTGTAACGAGACTACAGCAATGGTATGGTTAACCATTCCACAATGGCTTAGGGAACGTACCCATACCACGTGACCTGTTTAGGGGGGTGGGGGAGAGGGGTCTTCAAAATACCACGCTTGGTCACAGGGGCGGGGGGGGGGGGGCTTAGGATTTTGTCACGTAGTCAATATCCTCTAGGGAAATCTCGCACTTTTTCGAGCTCATATACACTCAGTCAAAAAATTAAAGGAACAGAAAAATTTGCGAGATTTTTCAGCGATTTTCCAAAGGCTGTAACTTTGTTGTTTTTGATCGAAAATTAAAAAAAAAGCATTTTGAAGCTTGAATCTTCTAGTTTCGGAATCTCGAGGCAGTACAATCTTTTGGGCACCACCCTTGACGCAGTCGAAAGAAATATCACGGCGAAAGCTTTTTCGAAATTTTTGCTTTTTTCAAAACAGTCGTTGGGCTCCAAACAATTTTTTTTTCCAAATTTAGATTTTTTTTTAGCTTTCACGCTCATTAAATAAATGCTAATTTGAGAGACAAAAAAGAGAAACTTTTTTTTCATTTTTAACACCATATATTAATTGGTCTCTAAGGATCAATAAACGTGTTCCTTCAATTTTTTTTAAAAGTTCGATGATTCGGTCACAAAAAACTGCTTGACCGATTGTTTTAAAAATTGGCATGTTTTTAAGGTATATATATATGTTGAGCTAAAAAATAAAACCTGAAAACATTGGTATTTTTCGCTATATCTGCAAAGTTTTGCCAGATTTCTACAACAAGAAAAAAAGCTATTTTTGTGGACTTTTTCAAGTCAAAATGAAGCATCGAAATTTGTTTTTTCGTTTATGACACTAACAGGCACTTATAGAGGGTAGATTTAAGTTTCCGAAACCCACCGTTTACGCGCTGCACGATCATTAATTTTAGAGATATTGAAATTATTAAAAAAAAGACGAATTTTTGTTCAATCGCCGATATCTCAACGAAAAATGATCGTAAAACAAAAATTTAAAAAAAAGCAAATTGAAGCCAAAGAACCCAGCTAAACGATCCATAGATTGGTTAAGCTCGAAAAAAAATGTTGGAGCCCAACGACTGTTTTGAAAAAAGCAAAAATTTCGAGAAAATTTTTGCCATGATATTTCTTTCGACTACGTCGAGGGTGAGGCCTAAACATTTTTTTGGACTCAATATTCCGAAACTAGTAGATTCAAGCTGTAAAATGCTTTTTTTTTTAAATTTCGACCAAAATTAACAAAGTTACAGCCTTTGGAAAATCGCTGAAAAATCTCACGAATTTTTCTCTCTTGGCGTCACGCGGCAAGCACCGTATTAATATTTAAAGACAAATATGAGCCAAGTTAATTTGTTTTTAACTTTCTGTTTGCAAAAAATGGTTTGAAACCATTTTTATGAATTACTACGTGAAAACTAGAGGGGGAGGGGGAGGGGGTCTTGGCATATACTACGGGTGGTCCCCGATAGGGAGGGGGGGGGGAGGGAGGGGGTAAAAAAGATAAAAAATGGGTCACGTAGTACGGGTACGTTCCCTTAAGCCATTTTAGCTGGAATTATAGTGAACCTCTATATTTATAGTCTCTTCAATCGGAAAATGGAAAATTTGGAAATAGCCTCATTTTTCTCCATCATTCATCAACCCTCTTTGATGAATACTTCCTGGAATTCCTCTATGATCGATAATCTCATCATGGAGTCTTCAAAGGGAACTTAACGAGCGTTGGAAATATGTTTGGAAGGGGCGAATTTCCAATTTGCATGATTCCTTCATTAATTTTTTGGAGTATTAATACTTTATCAACTCCAAATCCCACAAATGACTCTTTCCAAATTCAATACCAACTGTAATAGTCATGCAGCACATTTGGGCAAAAAATTTGAACTCCCTTGATCATTAAGCCGAATTCGTAATGTCTATAGTCGTGGTTTCCAATATTTCAAGTTAGGGTTAACTTGAAATCCTCAAACTACTATAAATCAGGACAATCGCTTATTTTAGTGGACTCCTTCCGTCATCTTTCGGGATCCTGTACCTTATTTCTATTCCATGCATGTAGCATAAATTTTCTTCGTTGATGCTGACGCGATGTCTGGCGATTTATGCCGATGGCGGATCGTGATGCTGGAGCAAATGCGAACGAATTGAGTTGATGATGGGGCAGCAGGAAGGACGTGAGAAAGATGGCGAAGTCAAATAGCTTGACCGAAAATCCGTGCCCAATAGAGGGATGAAAAGGGTTGGCGCATCAATATTTGCTTGCCTAATGCACTAATATTAATTCATGGGAAAGTGCAGATTCCAGGCAATCATAATAACGCTTACTTGCGCCAGAGTCCATTCGTTCAATCAGATATCACGAAAATTGGGAGATTAAGGGTAGTACCTAGCATCGTAAGGGCGTTTTTTCCCCTTTTTTCCTTTTAAGAGGGCTAATTTGACATAAGTACACCTGTGGATTTCGAATTTAGGGGAGGAAGTATACTCGAAGGTGCTCAAAGATCTCGAATCGAACAGACATCGCATGCGTTTTATTCCTTTCACAAAAATATCACTTATCAATTCCCCATTTCTTTTTTCACTTTTCCTTTGACCCGAGCCCTCGAAGTTCGCCTCCCCGGATTCGGTTATTCGCTCTCTCGGCACTCCAATCTCGGATCGCTCTGCTCCGCAAATACTTTTCTCGTAATTAATTAATAATAATAATAATAATGACGCGTAATATTAATAATAATAATGATACGGAAAGTGAGCTAAAAGGTTCGTGGATCAAAACCAGGGAGTTCACCTCTTTTATATATCTGTATGAAGCATTCCTGACCAAATTCGTTAATGTTCAATAACTTTCAATTTATCTGTGGTTTTTTATATCCATACATTGTCAATTGATTTTTAGAAGCATTTCGAATTTTTTACTGATTCTTTTTTCGACAAACATTCCGTCATTTCACACTCAAAATAGTTATTTGGAAATCCTCAAGCAAAATGTAATTAACCATTTATTAAACGACTTTTGATTTAAAAGTAACTATTTTAATAATAATAACTAATAATTATTTCATAGGGGGAGTTAACTTGTATATTTTTTTCAACCCTTGATTAAAAGAAAACAAAGAGGCATTACAAGTTGATTTTGAACATACATTAAATTAGTTCAACCCCATTTTAGAAGAATTTGGAACCTCCTAAAAATCGAATAAAAAATCTCAGCTTGACTTTCAAAAACATCCCAAGCATTTCATTATCTGGACCTCTAAATTCTGAAATTTGTTGAGCAGACATATTTGAGAAGACGGAAAATGCTGATACATTTTGGATCTTCGAGACATTCAAAAACGGTCAAGGGCCAAAAATCGAAATCACGAGAATAATAATTCCCATTTTTAATTTTAGGGCTGATTTTTCATAGATTTTTAACAGATTCTCTCAGGAAGACCTTATACATGCAAGTATCTATAATATACGTATTATGTACACAAAACGTTTTTTTTGGTAAGGCCCTTTATGTGCCCAGTCACCGTTGACTGCGTCAGGCTCTCTCTTGCGAATTTGGGAATGTGTAATTTCAATACTCTATGGCAATGCCAATAGCGAAGAGTACCGAGTTAGGGGAGGGATCGAAGCGTGAGGTATTATGGCAGAGATAACGAAGGGATGAGGGCTGCGAACTGGTGCGGATGCGCTGAATTTTGTGTGCACAGACCCGACGTCGACACGTGCGCACATCTCTCTCTCTCTCTTTCTCTCTCTCTCTCTCTCTCTCTCTCTCTCTCTCTCTCTCTCTCTCTCTCTCTCTCTTGCACTTATTTTCCCTTTCAGCTCGCGGGGTTTGTGCCACTCGCGCCCTTGCGGCGAAGCGAAATCGAAAGCGAGGGTGGTTTTCGAAGGTTAGCACGGTGGTGGGTCACCTATAGCTATAGATAGACAGCATATAGAGATAGAAGGCGCCGACGCCGGCATTTGTTTAATTGGGAAACGACATGGCCACCCACGTTGCTAAACCGTACTATTGTACTGATAAATATATATATATATACATATATATATATCTGCAAGCGTATATAAGGTATTCTTCACGGACTTTTTGAAATGGAACTTTCACAATTTTTTTCAAAATTTGCTAAAGATACTAGATGAAAAATACATCCGCGAACTTTTTAAATTTTTTAGGCGGTATTCTGGTCTAATTTTGATTTTTTTTTTTTTTTTTTACCAAAATACTGTTACTTTTACGTTTGTTTTACAGCTCAAAATTACAAAACTACATGATTGCTCAACTTTACTTCACTGAAAGGCAAAAAAAAATGTTTTTTCAACCAAAATTCAAAAATTTATATTTTTTAAACAAAAAAAAAACCATCCAAAAAATTTCAGGGTCTTTTGAGATGAGTTTAATGTTGATCGTGGATTTACACGATTTTTAAAAATTCAAAAATTCATATTTTTGAATAAACAAAAAACACCTTTCTGAAAATTTCAGGATCTTTTGAGATCAGTACAAGTTATTGTATTAAAAAAATTGAACCAAAAATTTAATACGGAACTTGGATTTTCACGATTTTTGAAAACTCAAAATTCTCCAAATTCATCATTTTTCAAATTTTTTTTTCGAACTATTTTTTTTTTCGTAGCCCCAAGTATACTCTTTAAGACGAATTCAGAATGGTTTCGTGACTATAATAGTTTTCGAGATATTTAAAAAATAAACTTGCAAGATTTAAAAAATTTTGAATTTTGCATAACTTTCGTAAAAAAAATTCTTATTTTTTTCCTTTATTAAAACTTTGTTTTATTAAAAACGAAAACTTCTGATCAAATTTCAACGAAATGAAAAGAGGTCGAGTCCAACCCTTGGTCGATTTGACATGGAATGACCCAGCTGTTTTAGTGCCGTGATAACTTGAGTATTTTAGTCTTGAATTTTGAAAAAATGATTTTTTTTGCATATTCTTATAAAGTCTAGACCCTTAAGGATATATTCTCGAAAGGAAATTTTTTAATTCCAATAATTTACGGAGTTAACTCAAAAAGGACACTCAAATGACAGCACAGTATTGATGTAACGAAACTGATATATGAATATATAATATGATCGTATATATTTGTTATATTATTCGACGTTTGGAATAATTCAATATTTTTGAGATATACTGAATATATACGACGGCAGACATGTTTATTTCCATTGGGGGTGAATTCGCAACGAATGCTTCGTATATGTATATTAAATACACGATACATGGATACTATATAGTAACGGGAATCACCCTTCGCAGTCGAGCCCTTTCCTCGCTCGCAAATAAGCGCACCCTACACTCCCCTCGTTGGATATCCTGAATTTCGTTGTTACGGAGAGAGCTTCGCAGTCCCAGGATATAGCAAACGTTCATGAATCTAGGATCTCTCTGACCGTAAATTCGTATGCTAAAACGTGCATGCACACGATCACTAATATGTATTGATCCTGTGTACAAACACACGAAGGATTGTAGACGGGGAATATGAACCACGATGATTAATCTGCTCGCAAAATCTATCAACCCACTTTAAGAGGCACTACTGGTGTGATACTTTTGCAAAATCCATTTTTTTTTTGCATTTTTCCATAGCTTACCGTAAAACGGGGCTACTTTGTTGGTGTTTCAGAAGTTTTTTAGTCGTACATTTTTTTTAACGTCCAAAATTAATTTTGTTTTGCTCGAACAGAACAATGTGTCCTTTGGCTATAAAATGTATAACAATAGCAAGCCCCACTAGACCCTCACAATTTTATATATTTAGAAAAAAAAAGCCAAAGTAACCCCGAGTGTGGGGCTACTTTGGAGAGGCATTGAAATGCAACTTGTGTCAAAGATCCACATCGTAAATGCAGCTTTGACATAATTTTGATAAAAAAACAATAATATTTTATACATTGAACATGAAATTAAATGAAAAACAACGATTTTTGACAATGAATTCGTCATTTTTATTGAAGAAATATTTTCCATAAAAATACAAAATACTTAGGCCCGAATTTTAAGTTCTTAAGATCAAACTTGAGATCAAACTTTTTATTGAACCCAAATTTGAATTTTAGTTCGAACTTAAGTTCAAATTTAAGATGAATCTCATCTGAAGATGATCGATCTGAAGTTTGCACTAAAGTTTGAACTTAAGTATGAACTTATAATGGCACTTTAGTTCAACTTACGATTCATCTTAAATTGGAACTTAAGTTCCATCTTGCGTTCCAACTTGAGTTCCATGGAAAGTTCGATCTTAGGGTAAGACTTGTGACTTGAACTTCGGGCCTTACAGATGTAACAGACGTTGGAGTCGTTCTTCTTGCCCTTCTTTATTCCCTTCGTGCGAATGGCATCATCGATTGTTCGGACATCTTGACTCGTTACACATATCTGTTTACCTGGTTTATGAATGACTTTATTTCCTCTATTACCCACTCACTACACCCCCTCCCACCCCACAAGGTCACGAGGGTTCACTGCGCACACGTTTTTACCGTATTTTGCTGCTCGTCCAAAGTAGCCCCAAAAATCAACAAAGTAACCCCCAAAGTCAAAGTAGTCCCGTTTTACGGTATACCTTTAAGTTTGACGTACTAAAATTTCAAGGGCGGATCTTAAATGGTTTTTGATGAAATTATTTTTAAAAAATTCTTTTTTAATATTGCTCACGCTTTTCTTGTGAAATTAGAGTCTCGACTTCTTGATGGAGATCCCAAAAAACGTTTAATAAATTTTTCACTTTCAAAACGCTTCAAAAAAAATTAATTTTAATATGGAATTGATCATTTTCGTTGCATCTCGACAATTAAAATTTCAGTTTCATAGGATCAGACTTATAATTCTCAAATATATTGGGCTCACTTTTTAGGTCTGATTAATTTCATAACTCCCCACTGAGATCAATTTTGATGAGCCAAAGAAATCTTAGGAATATTTAAAAAAGTCAAAAATAAAAATGGTAAAATAATGATTACCTTTTCTCGACGTCAATTAGATATTTTTTTGGACTATTTTTTTCTTACAATTCTAGGAAATCGAAGATATTTAGAATTATTTATCTTCGAGAATTGCAATGGATGGTTCTTTAAAATTTTCAGAAATTGCTGGACATAAAATCGTTGAAAAAAATGACAGCTGATATAGATGAACCGTGTCCCAAATCTCCTGGAGTTATCCTGCGTGTGTTATTTCCCGGTTGTATTCGTATGGAAATTAGGCGAGTAATGGTTTAACGATACCCACGTGCCTGCTGTTTATATACCACAAAAAAAATGTATTTACCTGAACCCCTCTAATCCCCTTTATTCCCAAAGAGGATCCGTCTCTTTGATCTCCTTTTCAAATGAGAATAATCCCACGACATCTTTTTTTTTATTTACCCAATGTGCGTCCATGTTTCACAATGAGGCACATTTGAATTTCTCTAGTTTTGATAAACACGCGTTGCGTCCCCACAATATTTTCGTCGATTTTTCAACGGGGTGTATGCTTTTTTATTTCTCCTTCATTGGTTATAACGAAAATTCAAGTGGACTCTGATGGAGATTGTTGGTTATTATATTTTTATTTCCGACGGCCCGTTCGTACGAGGGGCAATAATACATACCTTTCGCCCTTTTGAAGGAGTTGAGAGGTCTCGAATTTTTAATGTCCAATACTATGGATGGATATATTTATATATATGGGGCATTCCATACCAAACCGACCAAACCGTGACCCCGAGCATTTTTAATTTTGTTGAAATTTTTTTATTTTTTTGTGCATACCAAAAGCAGTCTTACAGAATTTTTTTAGATTTTTCTCTCAACTCTTTTTACCACAATAAATTTTTCAAAATTTCAACCAATTTTTTTTTTGAATGCTCGTAACGTTCAAAAAATGGCGATATCAAAATAAGATATAAGATAATTCTTTTTCGACTTGAGTTGTAGTTTTACGAAAAAAAATATCGAAATTAATTTTCGTATGTTTTTTGAAGTTTCAAACCCAAAATATTTTTTTTTTCCAACTTGGACCATTTTGATTTTTTTGAAAAAATTTACCACTTTCTAAGAGACATTTTCACAAGTACTCAAAAATTTGCAGCTTGTGATACTCATAACTTGTATTTTTTGTCGATTTTTGAAATTATACGTGGCTCTAAAATAGAAAAAAAATACAAGTTATGAATATCACAAGCTGCAAATTTCTTGGTATATGTAAAAATATCTCTCAAAAAGCAGAGAAATTTTTCAAAAAAATCAAAATGTTCCAAGTTGAAAAAGAAATATGTTGGGTTTGAAACTGAAAAAAAACATACGAGAATAAATTTCGAGATTTTTATTTTTTTCATGCAACTGCAACTCAAAACGAAAAAAATGATCTATCTCATTCTGATATCTCAGTTTTTTAAAAACTTACGAGCATTTAAAAAAAATTTGGTGAAATTTTGAAAAATGTATTGTGGTAAAATGAGTTGAGACAAAAATCTAAAAAAATTCTAAAAGACTGCTTTTGGTACGTTCAAAGGAATAGAAAATTTTCAACGAAATTAAAAATGGTCGGGGTCGCGGATCGGTCGGTTTGGTATGGAATGCCTCGCATATATTTATATACAGCGTATAGGCTCTGCCAAAGGCTTTCGAAATACTCTCTTCTGTTCGAAGAGGCAAGGAATTTTCATTCGACCCACAAGTGGCTCGTTACAGGCAGGGTGTAAAGGTAGAGGGTGAAAAAGCAATAGTGGGATAGACCTTAGCTTTGATTTTCCTTCTCTCTCTCTCTCCACTCCCTCATTTTCCAAACTCCTGACTAACTCCATGCGCAATTCTCGGGATCTCGACGTTTCTCATTCCATTTTGCTCCTCTCCAAAGTACACGTGAGTGTGTATATTTTTTTCCAAAATTCGTTCGTCCAACGAAATATTCGTTTGACTTTGATATTCCTTCGAGTGTAGCGAGTTAGAGAGTGCCCCATACATGACATATTTTTTGAATAAAAATATACCGAATACGCGAATTTTCAGCTAAATAACAAAAGGGCGTAACTCGTGTAATCCTAAGGGTTGAATCGTTTGGATTACTGCTTTTTACTCTCCAGGGGTGGTTTTACCTATAGTCGAGTTACAGAGGGTACAAAAAATATTCTGACTCCATAGAGAGAGAAAGAGAGATAGATAGATAGATAGATAAATTTATTATGCCCTAGTTAATACTATGGGGCAAATTTACAAACATACAAGGTGATATAATTAATTAATTTGCTCTCAATATGTATACATAATTTTAGCGTGTTACAATGTATCTTAAGACTAGTTTAACAAATTATTGTTGTTTCGTTGTTCCGTGAGTACATCGACAGAATAGAATATGAAGTGTGCATCTGCATAGATATAATATATATATATAAGATGTATAAGATGCCAAATATCAAATAATAAGTAACATAATACTTGTTTATGTGTACATACACTTATAACTTAAGAATAGGTACTAAAAACGTAAGACTACTATTATAACATAGTTCATAGTTCAGTGCCTAGGATGGTACCAATACTAAACTGTTGCAATCAGGTAGCTTCTGTAGCACGAAGATATTCCAACATTCTAGTTTTAAAGATTTGAATCGACGATGACGATGTAATGTCTGGCGGCAGACTGTGCCAAAGGTATGCCGAGGAAAGACCAAACGAATTCCTATACATCGCAGTACGATGCAAGGGAATACGAAAGGTCGGAACTGGGCGCCTTTCCAGTCTCCTGAGTTCAGGGTCAACATTTAAATTGAAAATCTGCCGAATATACTCAGGAGCACTGCCTCGCAATACGTTATAAATTTGAATTCCCTGAAAATACAGACGACGATTTTTTACAGATAACCAATTAAGCCTATGCCTATATGGCGTAATATGGACATCTCTCTTAAGATCAAAGATAAATCTGATACAGGAATTGATGAGGCGTTGCAGTTTCAAGTCTAGAACATCAGTAATATTATTATACACTAGACAGCAATAATCTAAATGAGGGAATATTAGAGTTGTTATGAGTTTGGTCCGTAGTTCAACGGATAATGATTTTCGATGGAATTTAAGCTTGTGTAGTGTCGCATAGACCTTGCGCGAGATTAATGCAATATGCTTGTCCCACGTGAAGTTAGATGAAAAAAGGACACCAAGATTTTTAACCTCATTTACGTAGGGTAGTGGAGTATTATTTATTGTTATAAGCGGCAGACCCTCAAAATTAATCTGGCGAATACGCCGATTGTTACCAATAATCAAGATCTGGGATTTTGTAATATTTAATTTGAGCTTATTTTCTACAGAGAATTCATAGATAGCATTGACATCATTACTAATCATCGTGAGGGCTCGGTTAAGTTCGTGGGGGTGACAGCTCAGATAGATCTGCGTATCATCCGCGAATATCATGTGCTCACTGTAGCGCAGACCCACACAGATATCATTTATAAACAATGAAAAAAGGAGAGGACCCAGCACGGAACCCTGAGGTACACCCATGGTTGTCTCCAGCCAATCTGAGCGGTCACCCTCGTCGTCAACAACGGCCTGGATGCGACCGGTAAGATAGGAGAGAACCCATTTAAGCGCTGAGTCGGAGAACCCAATCGATTTTAGTTTGGCCAGCAGATGCAAGTGAGATACCGTATCAAATGCTTTACTAAAGTCGAAAAGAACTAAAATCGTAATTTGACGTTCATCTATCGCTTTACGCACATGTTCACCAATCTTAATCAAAGCTGTCTGAGTACTGAAGCCTTGACGATACGCAGATTGCCTACCGTCAAAGATATTGTTGGTCTCAATGAAGCCTGTGATTTGTTTATGCACCACACGCTCGAGCAGTTTAGAAACCTCAGACAGATTTGCGATAGGTCGCGTATCAGATGGAGATGTAGGTGTCTTGATCTTTGACAAGGGTCGCAAGAACGCACGTTTCCATGGCGATGGAAAATAGCAATTCGCAATGGATGCATTGAAAAGACGCGTCAAATACGGTGCAATTGCAATTGAGGCTTTGCGAATACCATACGCAGTTATCCCATCAGGACCAGCCACCAGAGATAAAGATAGTGATTTAATAGCCTGAAGTACATCAGGGATACTAACATTAGAAAGATCAAAGATGAGATCTCCAGGCTCCACCTCTGAAAGCAGCATGGCAAAGTCGCGAGTAGTTATGGCATTTTCCGAGCTGGAAACAGCAGCATAGTGCTCATTTAGTTGCATGGCCGAGAAAAAGTGAAAAGGAGAATTTAATTTCGCCTTAACTAACCCAAGATTAGCCAGCTCCCTCCACATTCGAGTAGCATCATTGATTGAGTTTAATTTTTGCAGCTGATAGTTAGATTTTGCTTCGCGAATGTCTGTGGTAAGCTTATCTCGATAGTGTCTATAAAGTGCGAAACCAAGTAGACTATTGGCTCGTTTTGCGCGCTTATAAAGAGTGGATCTTTGTTTAATCCTAAATTTGAGCTCATCTGTCAGCCATGGTGAGGCGGGTTTTGATACTTTAAACCGACGTAATGGAGCGTGAATATCCAGTGCAGTAATAAAGAACTGAGAACACAGATTTACCCTCACATCAACATCACTAACAGTGCTCATCGCGCTATCAAAATTTAAGTCACAATTCAAGAAAAGATGATTAATAGTGTTTACATAATTTTGCTCATCAAAGTCGACCAAGCTACGACGCTGAATAGTCCGTGGTGTATTTACCGATAATTGAAATGCGTAACACAATTCTAATAGATCATGGCCATTTATGAAAGGAGCATCGGATTTCGAAAAAGTGATTATTTTATTTGTATCGTCAATAATAAATAGATCTAATAATGAATCACTTGTGGCCAGATGATACGTTGCACCGGACTGAACAAAGTTATATCCGGAACAAAAAACAAGGTCTGTGAGATGACGAGCTTCAAGATTATCGGTGAGCATATTACAATTTAAATCACCAGCAATGATGATGTTATCGTATGCATGTGAGAATCGGTCTAGCACTGCAAAAAATTCATGGAAAAATAAACCCTTGGGCCGCCTATAAACCGAAGCAAAAAGCAGCGGGTGCGCGTCATCTTGACGGACGTCGATTAGTAGAAACATTGGAGCGTTTGTGAATTCACCCGGTGTTGAGAATAAAACTTTGGCCTTAAGGGATTTATGCACGTAGCACGCGACACCGCCACCCTCAGCGTCCACTCTATCATTGCGAATGAGAAAATAATCCTTTATCTCAACTAACGCGTCGTGGATGTGAGGATGAAGCCATGTCTCAGAGATCGAGATTATATGAGCAAAATTAGTAGCAAAGTAAAGTCTAATTTGATCAATGTGACAAGGCACAGAATGAGCATTAAATTGAGCTATTTTTAGGTGTTGATGTAGTGTAGGTACAATACTAGGCTGAGGTCGTCTAGATGAGCGCAGCTGACCATCTTGAGGTGCCGTTGATAGTCAGACAAGTCTTGTCAGATCTTCAGGTGATCGAATTTGATGACGTGGCTGACCGTCGCTCTTTCTTACAAAGATGTTTCCATTTCTGACCCACACGTACCTGAATCCGCTATCAGCGGCTTTTTTCTTGGTAGATCTTAGCAGATTGTATGTGGATGATGATAGCATCTCGTTCAGGTAAATGTTCATGTTCATCATAGCAGCTGGCCCATCCTCAAATATTTCAGACCTTTTTAGATCGTGTTTTTCACGTTTCTTCATGAGGACGACATCACGAACAGAGTTCGAGGTGAGAGCGACGATGTACGATGCTGAAGTGTGATGTGACTGAGACACAATGCTCGGATTCAGATTCGAATCAGGCTTCCTGGTAAGCTAACGTACCGACAGGATGTGCGCCGATAATTCAGGGATCCCCAGCACACTAAAAACTTTTCTGGCGATATCTACTGGAGAAACTGAGGTGTTGGTTGGCACACCTGACATCACAATATCACCTGAGGTTGACGACGAATTAACTGGATTAGTCCTAAGACTATCGATTTCTTTTCGAAGTTGATCATTAGTGCGATGCAGCTCCTGAATCTGTGTTGAATGATCCGCAATGACTTTCTCCATTACAGGAATACGATTCAATAAGGCCCGAAATTCCACGTTTGTCTTGTCCTGGCGATTGCTGAACTCCGTTATTTTATTGTCTGTGATTTCCTGACGATTGCTGAACGCCGCTATATTATTATCTGTTATCTCCATTCTTGCCAAAATTTGAGCCAGCATAGCATCAGCACCAGTGCCAGACTGTGCATTTGTGCGCCAAGAGTCAGGATTTGCATGAGACATAGCTACACTGGTTGAAGATGCAACGTTCTTCAAAAGTTCAGATGATGTAGCACTGTTTGCACTCGGTAGCGATAAATTTTTCACGCAGCAGACGTTTGCGGATCGAGCTGACAGATGGGCTTTGCAACACCCTGGGTGAAAAGCTCTGTCACAGTCACGGCACACCGATTTCAGTCCGGCAATATTGCATTTGCACTTAAAGCACAAGCTCGACATAAAGTTAATGGTAAATTATCTTCTGTGGTATGCAGGAAACTCCAGGATACAGAGGTAATCACCTTACCGACGGATCAGACGATCAATACCTGACTCGTTACGAGTAAGATAGATGGCGATGCAGAGCGACATAAACTTACAGCCAATCAGCATCCACGGTACAAGTGTAGATCGCTAAGATGACATGCGCGAATATCAGCGCATGCGTAGGTGACAGTGGATGAGGTGATGATATCCAATCACTCTGATACGCTGGTACGCGCATGCGCAGATAACCCGATGATAGTAGGTGACCCGAGATACAGCTAGGCGCATGCGCAAGCGAGAACTTGACGAGCCAGAGATTAATGCGGGGTAAGATGGATCCACGATGGAGATAGAGGTTATGTCGGCTGCACCAATTTTCACTTTGGATAATCACGCAATCAGACCGGATAGCGATTAAGCCAATTACATGAGGTGAAAAGACCTCAATTTGTACGTCCAGCGACTAAAACACAAACGCCCAAAGGCACGCCGCAGCAGAAGAAAGCTCAGAAATATTTGGAAGCAAAAGAATGACAGTTAGAGTACTCACGAGAGAGAGAGAGAGAGAGAGAGAGAGAGAGAGAGAGAGAGAGAGAGCGAGAGAGAGAGAGAGAGAGAGAGAGAGAGAGAGAGAGAGAGAGAGAGGGGGGGGGGGGAGAGGGGGGGAGAAAGAGTGGTGGGAAATCGATTGGAAAAATGATTGGGCGTTCCGAATTCGTGTTTCCCTTTCGATGGAGTGAGAGTCTCGACGTGCCACTCGAATTCTCGTAGCAAAACGTGAACAGCACAAAACGGCTCGCACGGGAAATACGCGAGTTTTATAAGCGCTCCTCGAGTATATATAAGGTTTCGTTTTTTTTTTTTTTTTTTTTTTTTTTTTAATTTTAAATCGGAACGCGCACAGAGCGTATACACGAGGGAAGAGGGTCCGTGCGAGAGTAAAACGAAAGCCCGAGTGAGCGAACATAATGGATCGTAAAAGAAAACGAGAAAAAAAATTCTAGAGCATCATCGATTCGAGAACATCGATTACATTCTCACTCCGTTTTCGAGGGATGTATATGATGAGTTCGCTCGCCGTTGGGACGACTCTTCATTTTAAGCATTTAGGGGCATTTCAACGAGTGAACATTTTTGTGGGGACTCCTTTCTCTACATTTTCGAACGCGAATGTAGGATATTTTTTGGATTTTCCGACTGAATACACCAACGAAATACTTTATTTTCACTGTCTGACCGAAGAAAACTGATAATGTCTAAATTCATCCAATTAGCATTTGAAAAATAAAAATGTTGTACATTGTAATTTGTACTTATTTGCGAATTTTTCTTCGTGAGGGTTTCCCGAGTCTGATTTACTTGTAGAAGAAATTTCTCCAACATGTAGAAATTGTAACAATGTTGGGTAAAAGTGTTTAAAATGATCCCCATGGATAAAATGATCCCTACGGATTTTATCGAATCACCTAACGCCATCTGGCAAACGACGAGGACACTAAGTTTAATGCTAGTAAATATGGCGGCCACAGCCGCCATGACAGAGCGTCAGTTCGTCAAGAAAATCGCATAAAAATCGAAATTTTATTGGCTCACCTAAGGCGAGTACATTTTACCCATCAGAAATGTTTTTATTTCCATTTCGCCGGAAGTCAAATTAAACTAATTTAACCAATGGCACTTTAGAAGAGAAGAATTCCGCTTTATTTACTGTTTTTTAAATTGTTTTTACAATTTGTTTTTATATTTGGACTCTATTTTGAAACCAACTCTTTTTCGCCTTTTTTCCCCTCTTTTCAGGTGCACCCATCTTCCAGAGGAATTTTGCATTTTTACGATTGGATTCATAAAGGGGAAAGTTTGAGTTTCGATTTCCTATTTTTAAAAACTTTGAGCGATTTTTTTTCCCAAAGTTATTCTGTTTTTTTGTTAAAAAAAGAGGAAATTGAAAAAATCCCTTATAACACGAAAACAACGGGGGTTCATGAAAAACTTCAAGATAGCAAAAAGTAGCGTTTGTTTTGTTTGAGTTTAGAGGAATTTTTTCAGATTTTTTTCCCAAAATTTTGTTTTTCTATGATGAGCCTGGAATTTTTTTTTTTTATTCCAATGTGTTGAAAATGTCAAAATAAAGTATTTTTCCCTCTCGAAATTTTATCAATAATCCCATAGTCCTCGAATTATGGTTATCTGAGTTCCGACCCAGAAAATGAGAAATTTTTTTTTTTTTAAACTGAAAAAATTTCTCTGAACTCAACGAAAACAGACGCAACTTTTTGCTATCTGGAAGATTTTCATAAATCCTCTTTGTTTTCGTGTTATACGGAATTTTTCAAATTTTCTCTTTTTTTACAAAAAACAGAATAACTTAAGAAAAAAAAATCGCTCAAAGTTTTTGAAAAAAAGGAAATTGAAGCTCAAATTTTTCCCTTTAAGAATCCAATCGTAAAAATGTATTTAAACAAATCGTCTAGTAGATGGATGTACCTTAAAAGAGGGGGAAAAAAGACGAAAAACAGTTGTTTTCAAAATAGAGTTCAAATCTAAAAACAAATTGTAAAAATAATTTAAAAAACATGAAATGAACCCGAGTTCTTCCCCTTCAAAATGCCGTCTGTTAAATTAGTTTACGTTGACTTCCGGCGAAATGGCATAAAAAAACGTTCCAAACCTTTTTTAAAGTTTTGTCTGGAAACTTTTCACCGGTAGTGTATGTTCAGTGCTATATACTTGGAGATCATTTTTCCCGGAGGGGATCATTTTACCCATACACCTGTACAAAATGATCCTCTTGTAGAAGTTTGAATGTTAAAAACTCAAAAATTTAAATACTTATTAGTATCATAAAAGTAATGTTTAAATAACTAGTCTCACTTCATATTGATTTAAGAAATTAAGGGATTTTTTTGGATTCCTTCCCCCTACTGATCAAATTTTCGACATGATCTTTTCAATTTTTATAGCCAAGGGCAATAATCTCATTATTTTTCCCAAAGCGAAACTATGAAATTTAGGCGATAATAGTTGTGTTTAATTTCCAATGGGAAAAAATGAGAGATATATGCTGCAGTTTGCACGGAAGGAGGATATTAGTGAATGAAACAAAATGATTTAATTGTTGGGCGGAAGCGTCGCTTTGGGCAACTTTTGCTTGCGAACTCTGCGAGTCTCACGATACGATAAATTTTAATCCCCTCTGCATTGTCTCTGGGCCAGCTTTGTATATCGCGCGCATACGTCGAACTTTGTACACGTTCGGGCACTGTGGCGTCAGATTATCCGTAGATGCATTCATCGTACGAAGGGTGTAGAGGGTGTAGAATCAGCGGCAACAGGGCGGAGCAGCACACCAGAACGCGGTCCTCGGGTGCGTTCTGCACACTCCGTTGCCTCTGATTTTCGGCCCAACCCTCTGCAAATCTCTTCCCATACGAAGAGTTACATCGCAGCCATGCTGTGTTGCGCCCCCAGCGATAACGCTGCGCGAATTTACAACTCTCAAAGGGTTGTATCCCAAAACGAGAAAGGGAAAGAGAGAGAGAAAGAGAGAGAGCGAAGAGCCATGACAATCAAGGGTTAAAGAGAAGGATCCTGAGGATGGGCGTCGATCCTCGTAAACGAAAACGTAGCAAATCCTCACTCTCACCCCTGATGAAATATCAACGCATACAAGTCATCTGCTATTTATTGACTCCGTAGGTGCGATAATTTAAAATTCACTCTGAATAAAAGCGTAAAAGATAGGGATTTAGTCTAATGTAAGTGCCTCGCCCTGTGATTTTTTTTAAAAATAAAATCACAGAGCAGTTAAACTTTCATTTTTCCTACTCTTTCATTTGGCTTTTGTTTCATTAAAATCGGATTAAAACTTATCGAGTTACATTAAAAATAAAATTGTCAAGGGGTAGTTCACCCCCTTGCAAACGGGGTGCGTAAGATATTCAAGTGCCAAATTTCATAATTCACCGTAAGGAACATTTTGCAATTGGTTTCATTCCGATCGGTCAACTCCATTTGAGTGAAACAGCGAAACCACCCCCTAACCACCCCTATCTCTGAGGCCCGATTTCAACCCTTAAAATCAACTTTGGGCCGATATAAAAAAATACGGGTCTCTTATGTTTTAGAGGACCGCAACATATTTCAGAGACAATAAAATTGATAACGAGAAAGCAATGATATGGGCAATTTCGCGCGCATTCCATTTTCCACCCTTTTGGAAATAAACTAGTTTGCCATAAGAATTAATCAATCGTGATTTATCAAAAAATGCTGAGCTTGACGATATTTCGCACTTTATCAAGGCGTCTGTATACGACAATGTATAAAACGAGATGGCGGTAACAATTCTCACAATTGCTGTTTAACCGGTAAACATGTAAATGGATAGAAGCGTCGAAGCGGAAATCGACGAAGGGCTCGCACACGGTGAAGAGATCGTAGAGATCCTGTTAGCCAAAGAGCTGAGCCCCGAATTTTCCCCGGATCTTTCCCCTTCGTACGGCTCCGACAATACGAGCTGTTTTGTGCGAAGAGCCCAGCAGATTCCGGACCTCCTGAATTACGGTAGCATGTGAATATATATATGAGGGATTCTCTGTCAATTCAGCCACGTTTTTTCGACCATCTCAGATATGCCCCATAATTGGTTATATCAAAGTGCTACTAAAAGGCATTGTATGTGAATTTTTTCAGATTTTTTAATTAAAAATTTTAGTAATCGCCGCTTTTTTTTCAAATGAATATATCTCGGAAACTTGAAGTAACTGAAAAAAAATGTCTACACATAAAAGTTGTAGTTTTGTATTAGCATTCAAGTGGAATATTTGAAATAATTTTTACGTTCCAGTAATGCTGATTTTTTACCAAAAAAGGGGATAATTATTTTTTATTCAAAAAAGGCCATTTTTTTTTGTTGAAAAAATTACAGTTTTCCAGTATATCTGACGATATCGCAAAAACATCGCCAGAGTGGCACGGATCAAGGTTCTAGGGTAAAAAAATGAAACCACACAAATTATTTTTTTTTTCTACCGGAACCTCGTTAACATATCTCAGAAACTTGAAGTTACTGCAAAAAAATGCCTCCACATAAAAGTTGTAGTTTTGTGTTAGCTTTCGAGCGGAATATTTGAAATAATTTTTACGTTCCGGTAACGCTGATTTTTCGCCAAAAAAGGGGGAAATTATTTTCTTATTCAAAAACAGCCCTTTTTATTTGGCTGAAAAAATTATAGAGTCTTTCAGTATATCTGACGATATCACAAAACGATCGCCAGAGTTACCGGAACGCAAAAATTATCTCAAGTCATCCGCTCGAAAGATAACACAAAACTACAACTTTTATGTACAGACAATTTTTTTCAGTTACTTCAAGTTTCCGAGATATATTCATTTGGAAAAAACTGGTATTTTCTAAAATGTTGAATTGAAAAATCTGAAAAAATTCACATAGAATGCCTTTTAGTAGTACTTTGATATAACCAATTATGGGGTAGATCTGAAATGGTCGAAAAAAAGTGGCTGAATTGGCGGAGAATCCCTCATATATACTGCTCATCGAGGACCACCGAATGCCATTGTGTCACCCTCAGAATAGCTCTCGCGCAATCGTTTCGGCCATTGAATCGTCGTCGAGAGATAGGGGATGGTGCTGAGTGACGGAGAACACCCTCGATGACATTCTTACGAAGATAAAAACGGGTCTTATATTCGTTGATTTCAACCGCACGCACACATTCACCTTTCGTCGAAACGACGACGCAGCGACCGAATTCTTGGGTCAGAGTTCCGAAACACATCCAGTATCCCTAATTTCAATCGTTATTCTCCCCCTTAAGGCGACCCGCCAGTTCGAAACCCTTGGATAAGTTTTTGTGGATACATTCGGGGCCAGATATATACGTTTGAATTTCTTATTCACTCGATCTGGAACCTTTTGACAAAGAACTCTATTTCCAAAATTATTTTGCGAGTTTGTCAGTATTTTTTAAAGACCAATGATAATCACATTTTAGAACGGAATTGTTCAACCGATTGAACAATTCCAATGTTATAATAAAAATTGAAATCTAGCATAATTGCTCCCTCTACTTCCAGAACTTCCTTCATAACCAGGATAAGCTTCCTTAATTTTATTTGCCTCCTTAATCGTGGTCAAGCGATATCAAAATTTTGCAGGGATGTACGATTCTAAATCGAATCAAGAAAATCGATTTTTATGAAAAATCGAATCCAAAGAATCGATTTCGTAAGAATGAATTTTTTAAAATCGTAAAAAAAAAATTAATTGCCAATTAAAGCTTGCCTCAGTGTTTAAGTTTTTGCTAAAGGGAAATGATTACATTGGATCAATTTATTTTTAATACATAATAATGAATACAAAATAACAAATATAAAGCAATTTTCATTCTGGCTAAACATAGTTTGATTCTTTTACACATCTGCACTTTTTAATATAAGTATTCTTAAAAATATTATGAATCTATTTAACAAATCAGACTTTTTTTTTCTATGTATAACTTTCTATTGTTCTACGATATTTTGTATATTTTATATTTTTCAATACGTTAACTTTTAATTTTTTTTACTCTTTTTCTCACGTTTTCACATTTTCACATACTTTTTTTTCTTTTAACCTTGACGTTGATGTTTCAAAGTCATTCTGTATTTAATTGCCAATCTTTTATAGATAATGAATTTAATATAAATTCGAATTTTCGATTTTTAAGGTCGATTCACCCAAAGATCGAAAGGGAAATAATCGATTCAAAAGATCGATTTTTTGAAAAAAAAGAATTGATGTTTTAAAGAGTCGAATCGGAATCGAACATCCCTAAAATTTTGATGATTCGTCTCTATGTTGTTTCCAATTTAGATTCAAAGTTTTACTTTTTGTTTTGTTCATTATACCAATATCTGCACAATTATAAAAATTAGAGCATTCGAATTCAATGTCATTTATCTCTGTTATCTGGTACATCTTTGGAAAAAATTCGAGCTGTAAAATTAAAAGTTAAGAGTGTATTTCAAAAAATTCAAAACATTTTGTCAACCCAACCCTTCAAGCCATCCAAATTCGATCCAAGCTTTCCAAATTCAATACCGACTACCCTTGTAACTAAGTGTCTATTTAATAGCTGCCCAAATTAAAGGCATTGCAATGTCCACAAGTTTTTTTTTTTAGACATTTCCAAATTTTATTTGCCACCAAAAATTTTCGATCAAACGAACAGCAAAGTCAGAGGGATCTTATGAATTTCTTTACACCCATTTTTTTCAAATTATGGTTTCTGGAAGTTTTTACAGATTTTAACAGACATAAGCATTACCAAACCAAATTTTTATTATAACAAAAGTATCTTCATGAGGAAGCAAAATAATGTAAAACCATAACAAAGGAGTGCTGACAAAGTCTAAATGCATTGAAAGCATAATATTTTCATATGTCCTTTATGAAGGCTTTCATAATCGAATAATGATCACGGAATAGTCCAGTTTTGTGTCCGGCAGTTTCACCTCACTTTCACAGCGACTGCAGTGTGCAAAGAGGTCTGTGTACAGGACACGTGACCGGTCTGTGCAAACTTTCGGAATACCAGGATAGGAAAGAGGCAGTAGAGAGAAAGGGGTTGAGCTTTTCTCGTGTAAACAGCGACAACGTGAAATAATTAGGTGTCGCCAAACATCCGAGCATTCTCTTTATTGAGGGTTGGTTCACTCCGCTTCCGCGACGCGCCCCTTTCTCTTCGCCTCTGTACATACACTCCCGCTCAAAAGTTTGGAAAAACCAGTCAATATTTTTTGCCGCACTAGAATAACTCCGTCAAAAAAAAAGATAATCGAATTAAAAAAAAAAAGTTTTGACGGGATGGAATTCAGCTTTATTTTGCTTTTTAAAAAATATTTTTTATGATCCGGTATACGCATTTTTGAACGCGACCGTTTTTTGGCCTTTTTTCGACCATCGCCAATTGGGCGCATAACTTGAGGACATTTTTTTTCTCCTTTTTTATCTACGGTACATTTGAAAGAGTCAGCAGATGCTCCATTTTCGTTATATAAAGATTTTCGTACGATTTTTTCACGCAAAGTTGTTTCACTTTTGGCTAAAAGAGACAAATTTTGAAAGATGCAACGTAACTCAAAAACTATGGAGTTAATGTTGTTTAGAAGCTATGAAACCTTTGAATGTTAATTGTTCAATAAATAGCTTCTTAATCGTAGTGAATTTTTTACACGACCTCCTGAATACTTCATGTAAGAACATACCAAATTTTCAGAATTCTATCATCATTACTTCAACCTCCTTAAGGGTTAAAATAAAAAATGATGAGAAAATTCTGAAAATTTGTTATGTTTTTGTATGGGGGCATTTAAGAGGTCGTGTAAAAATTTCTCGACGATTAGGAAGCTCGTTACTAAGAAATTAACGTTTTGTTAGAAACAATTTTTTAAACAAATAAAAAAAATACTTATCAATAAACTTCGTTTTCTTTCCGTTGCTTTCAGTATATTGTGGATATTAAAAAATTGAGAGGTCAAAAAAAAACTTATCGCAAAGTTATATCAGTTTCCATAAGACTACATTTAATTCGATTTAATTTGTTAATCTTAAGGAGGTTCATCTGGTACACGATTCACAATACAGATGTTGATAAAAAAATCAGAATATAGTTATTAATATCTAATAAGTCATCTGTTAAAATTTCAAGACCTGAGGGTACGTCGTTCGTGAGAAATAAATAAAAACGTAAATCCTAAATAATATGGGCACTTATGGGATACCGTCTATAAATATTAAATGCACAATCATTACAATACAGATTTTGACGAAAATTTAAGAATTAATGAAAAAGTATCTTAGGAACATTTTTAGAGCTTCATAAAATCGATTAGGTACTTGTGAGATTCATAATAAATTAATTAGTCTCGAAAACGCTGATTATTTTGGGGTTAAGCATTGCCAATGACTTCGCTAGTCACCGCTTATTTTGAGGTTAAGCATTGACATTTACCTTTTGACTCACTCTTTACCAGCTGAATCTTCTTAATTATTCGATAACGAGCTTCCAAATCGTCGTGAAATTTTTACACGACCTCTTAAATACTTCATTGAAAAACATACCAAATTTTCAGAATTTTCTCATTAAACGTGATTTGCTTCTAAACAACCTTAAGGGAAAATGTCAAGTATGAAAAAAGTAGCGCACGTATACACGAAATCGCCTGGAATTATTTCGGAATTTTTCTATGACATTTTTTTTTCTATTTTCGCTCCAAATTCTGATGATGACGTCACAGCGAAAAATTGTATCTCATTGAAATTTTCGTACTTCGTGATACAAAATCTGAAAAAATTCAGCAACATTTGGAATGCTATAAATAACAATGATCGATAATAATTATTGATCATTGTTCATCATTGCTTAATAAATTGTTTAAACAATTTTTTAATGACGGTTGGCCAATATTATTATTGATAATTTTTTTTATAGCATACCAAATGTTGCTGAATTTGTTCAGATTTTTATTACATGACAAAGTACGGAAATTTCAATCGGATACAATTTTTCGCTGGGACGTCATCATCAGAGTTTCGAGCGAAAATAGTTTAAAAAAAAAATTCTATAGAAAAATTCCGAAATAATTCCAGGCGATTCCGTGTATACGTGCGCTACTTTTTTCATACTTGACATTTTCTCTTAAACTCCATAGTTTTTGAGTTATACGTTGCATCTTTCAAAATTTGTCTTTTTTAGCCAAAAGTGAAATAACTTTGCGAGAAAAAATCATACGAAAATTAAAAAAAAAAAGAAAATAGAGCTAACGCTTTTAAATGTAACGTAGATAAAAAAGAAGAAAAAAAATGTCTTTAAGTTATGCGCCCAATTCGCGCTGGTCGAAAAAAAGTCAAAAAACGGTCACGTACCAAAATGCGTACTGGATCGAAAAAAAATCATACAAAATATTTTCAAAAAAGCAAAATAAAGCTGAATTCCTTTCCATCAAAAGGCTTTTTTGAAAATTCGATTATCTTCATTTTTGACGGAGTTATGCAACTTCTAGTGCGGCAAGAAATATTGACTGGTGTTTCGAAACTTTTGAGCGGGAGTGTATATTCCTCTCACTAACGTCTCACACGTATACATCGTATACATGCTCGTACCCTTCATTCTCGCATTGAACAAACCTCGGGGGTATTAGAGCTACCTTGCACATCGCATATCGATTGCTATGAAACAATTGGAGATGTTTTCGTTATCGTACAACAGTCTACGCTCGAATATTTTCCACATGACCAAATTTTATGATAGGGTGCTATTTTTTTTTTTTTTTTTTTTTTTTCAATTACCGTACCCGAAAATATCAAACATTGCAAAGTCTCGAAAATGATGTGCTCTCAAAATATTTAAAAAAATATCTAAGTATTCAAAAAAAGTCTAAGTACAAAAATATCCTGTGAATAACATCTGACTGGAAATTGCTAACAATAATAATGAGTTTGAATTATTGTTGAGAAACCACTACATAAAATTCAATTGGCATCATTTTCACGATGTGATGATATTGATATAAAAAGAAATGCCCTGTGCATTTTTCATTTTATTTTGATTTTAATGTTTTTGTTTTAATATTGTAATTTATTTTGTATTTAATGTAATTACTCGATTCAATTTTGATGGTGAAAGTATCAATGGCTGATGTTACCGAATTTAATTTCGATAAAGTTAATAACTAACGACTAATGAGTAATTTTGGTAATTAAATTAAAACAATTATTAAAATGTGATAATGTTAATATAAAAAGAATTTAATTAAATTTCATTTGTATTTGATGCAATTATTTGATCTTATCCAAAATTTATATGTATTTATATGTATGCATACAAAAGTAGAAAATTTTAGGAGTATTTTCGCAGAGAAATTTTGTTTTGCGGACAATATGTTTTATCTTCAAGCAACCACATGTTTTTTCACTATCCAAAGGTTTATTAATTTCTTAGTTTATCAATATTGTAGGTTTATCATTTAATAAATAATTTCTCCTCAATGTTATTATCGAGTTATTTTTGCACTTGGGTATTTTTGTAAATAGATATTTGTGTATCAGGTCAATTTTCGTATTTTTGTATAGAGGCTATTTTTTATATGACTCGGTTGCAATTTAGGACTCTAACCTTCGGAAACCTTCATACGAAAAATAATCGTCCCCTCTTGTGCTTTCTTAAAAAAAATAGTCCCTGTTTATTCGACATATAAATAATTCAAGAGTGCAATAAGGAAACGTAACTTTGACTAGCCATTTTTTGTATCTTAAAAATTGTTGAATAGATAGATGTTTGAAACAAACAATTTAAAAAAAAAATCAAAGATGACATTCACTTTTAAAAACGCGATTTAACGTTTAAAACTCAAAAAACTCATTCAAAAACACATCGAATATTTTTGCTGTATTTTTTTCTGAAAAGGCCATAAAAAACAAAAATTTCGAGAAAAAAACTTTCAATTTGGACCATTATTAAAGAAGTTATGGCCAAAATACGAAAAAAGAGCGGTTTTTTTGGTCATTCAATTTTTTTTGAACGGGTAATAAAAAAAATCTCGAAATTTAACATGAAGGGTCTTTTGATGGGTACTCAAAAATATAAAAAAATTGAGGAAAAAAAAAAAGTTTTTCAAACTGTCCAATTTGGGACGGAATGCCCCATATACATGCAGGGCATTAGTGATTGGTTTACGAATTTGCTGAATCGTCTTTGAGTGATCACAAGATTTTCTGCTTCAAAGTGAATCATTCGGGTATACACGGAGCGTCGATTATTAGCCAAAGTTATCATCCCCTCAAGAGTCAAGATATCTATACATTCGGATAACCACGGGGTGATCTTCCAAGGTTGGTCCAGAACGTTACGGACTCAAAGATACGGCGAGGCTTTTTACTGCAGGGTTGCTTAATTAATTCTCCATAATTCCCCGTGGCGCGTAAAATCAAGGGAGAGTCGCCTTAATTCGCGGTATATATTTCACGAGGAGTTCGATCGCAAAACCAATTTCAGATTGAAATTGAAAACTTTTTATTCCTCGAGATATATCTATATATATGGGGCATTCCACATCAAATCACGCGGTCATTTTTGGTGTTCAATGAATTGTGGGTTTCGTTTGGCCCAAAATATGACCTCAAATTTAAAAAAAAAATTTATTTCATTTTTTAGGGGTTGCCCGAGCTGAACGATCATTAAATTGAGGGAAAGCATGAAGAGGGGCCTTTTCCAAATTAATGAAATTTTTTTACAGTAACTACGGCCCAAAACAGATATTTTCGTCATAGTTCGATAGTGGGCCAAAAATGATGATTATTATTATTTTTTTTAAATCTTTTAATTGAGTTGAAACATCCATTTTATTTCGGATCGTCGAGGCTAATAAATTTTCGAAAAATGTTGTCGTTCCACTCTTAAACCAAGAACAAAAATATCCAGTTAAACTAGAAAAATATTTTTGTTGTTGTTATTCTCAGTAGAAGAAACAATCAAAATAATAAATTATTAAAAAAAAATTAAAATACAAAAAAAATAGTAATTATTTTTGGCCCATTATCGAACTATGACGAAAATATCTGATTTGGGCCCCAGTTCATGTGAAAAAAATTTCATTAATTTAAAAAAGACCTTCTTAATGTTTTTCCTGAATTGAATGGTTTTTTTTTATCTCGGGCAACCCCTAAAAACTGAAAAAAATTTCTAAAAATTTGAGGTCATAGTTTGGGCCAAACGAAACCGACAATTCATTGGACACCAAAATCCGAGAGGGTCAGGCCGATGACCGCGTGATTTGACGTGGAATGTCCCATATACAGTAGACTCTCCCATAAGTCAATAATTCGAAAGGCCCTTCCATGAATCAGCTCTCACGAAATATCCCTGCCAATTGCCGGTGTGCCTCTCTTTCCGAATCACTCGACATTTGTCTCTGGATCCTTTGTAATTAAGGACAGTTATGGGTAAACTTACATTCAATATCGTGCGCCGATTAGTCAACGACGATCGGAAAGGTGGAGGAGAATTAAGGGGTTGCGTGGGTTTCGAAGGTTACAAAAAGGTATTTTCTCTATTTTTTTTTTGTAATAAATGAATTATTTTATTCAAAATTTTAAGCTTATTACAGAGTATATAATATTTTATAAAATTTTCATTGAAAAATTCATTGGAAAATCCGCAAATGAGTGTCCTCGTGGTGGTTAAGATATAGCTCATGATAGCTTCGTCTGAAATTTAAAAACCAAATTTGATCAGTTGGTAGGTAAGTATAGCGCGTGATTAAAGGAAGGATTTAGAAAAAAATTGAAATTTGAATTTTTTGCAGAATTGTATGCAAAAAAAAAGGATTTTAGGTATACCTACGATTTACATTACTCATAACCTTATCAAATTAGTTGTGATCGTAAAAACAAAAAATCTACCTTCAATCACCGGTCTTTTTTTTAAAGAGGTGTACAAAATTTCAATAAGATTAATTTTTGAAAAATCGCCGCCGACTTCAAAAATAATGTTTTTAGAAAAAACAATTTGCCTGCATCTGAGGAGAATGTGCAAAAGCTCTCTCTGGTAGGTTTTTACTACGATTGACTTGCAACTTTGAGAAAATATTCTAGACAAATTGTATTATCAGATAAAAAAATTAAAAAAATTGAATTTCTGATCTTTTCAAACCCATGTAAACCCAAAAAAGAGAAAAATCAATCATTCAGAAATATAAATAAGATTGAGCCTGACTAATCACTGAAAGAAAATTCATCATGGACAAATTTTCATTACCCCCTAACAGACGAAAAAACGTTTCAAACAAAATTTATTACCCTAACGAATGAATAAAAATTTCAAACCAACTTTATTACTGTTGCTGAGAGCTTTCCAATCAATCATTGATCTGCGATTCCATATTTTCCCAATAAATCTTACAAAATGCACGATTTTCTAATGCAGCTCGTATATTCTTGCAGTTTTCCCGAAATTTCAGAAGATCTTGGCGAAACTTTGATTAAAATTTATATCGAGGATCGAGAGAGTTATTTCATGGTCTTACGATCATGATCTATTGAAATGCACTTGCGCGGGTAAAAATCAATAAACTAATGTGGGGCAAAAAATTGATGAGGATGAAATTTTCAGTTATGCGCTAAATTTACTTCTGAATCCGTGCCCGGAAAAAAATGATCAGTGACAATTCATGTGTAATATTTAAAAAATTACTGAATTCAATGCAGAATATACGGTTCAGAACTGTAATTCAAGCGTTTTACTGAGAATCCATTACAAATTAATGGATTTAATGTAGTTTCAACTTTTCAAATCATTATAAATGCTCAATTACACTGTAAAAAATGCAATGTTCACCGCAAAAAAAATGACAGAGTAGAAATAACAAGCAGAAACGACGAAATCCACTGTGTTTGAACTGTGAAATGTACAATGGTCTCTGTAGAATGTTCAAAGCAAATAATTAGAAATTGCAGTGTCCCCAGTGAAAAATCAAATGCGCGCCGCAAAATATGCAACGTCAATTTCAATTTTTACAGTGTGGCACTGTAACGGGACGTGCCACGTGCCACGATCTCTGCATTTCGCCCGAGATCCGCTAGATGGCGTCGGACTGCGCGCCCTCTCGCACCAGCGAGAGAGCCACCGAGCACCTATAAGGTCCGATTTATTACCAACATCGGCGTTCTCAATTGACATACAATTGTTGGAACATCACCCGCGTTCTGTGGTCGAGCAGTCCTATGGACTGAAGACTACATTTTCTTAACAGATCACCATTGCATTTCGGTGACGCTCGTGCTCTTTAAGGGTGCGAGGTTAAACTAAATTCGCTTCATTAATTGATTTCACGATTAATTAGCCAAGTACAAGCCCTCGTAGCCATGAGCCTGAGCGAGGATAAATAACGGTTTACTGCAATGTTTGAATAAATTTGAGTTTATTCAAATATCGAAACGTTTCACTACACTATAATTTATTTTAGAAATTGCAGTATTTTCAGTGAAAAATAAAAAACGTACCGCAAAATATACCACGTTCTTTTCAATGTTCACAATGTACACTGTAATTTTTTCTCGGGCCCTGGATAATTTTTACAATGTGAAATGTGTTAAAAGTTCACCGGATACAACAGAAATATAACGTTTCACGTTGTGTACATTTTACTGTTCCACACTGTGAAAATTCGTCTGATGGGCAACGACCATGTCACATGTGACATCTGTATATTGTATTAAAGAAATATGCAAATTTCACTGTTTGTCCTTCCAGGTGGCGCTGTTGATGGGGAAAACTGTAAAAATTGATGGGAATCTCAGCAGTTCTCACTGATCATTTTTTTCCGTGTGCGTTTTCATTTGCTAAGTTTCGGACCAACGATGGAACGTGATTCCGAAAGAAACGAACGTTTAATTGAGACTTCCCCGGTGCCTTTGAACGGAATAAAGATCACGAGAAATCAGCGTCTCTCCCTCGCGAAACTCCTCGCGAGAGGAGCTTTTTTTCGGGGCTGAAAAAAAGGGTGGGACAAAGACGACGGTGGGTTACGTTTTCACTCGCTTCGTCATCGTCGCTTCTTCATCCGCGCGCCACAATGAAGAGGACTCGTGCGAGAGAAAAGGTTTTCCAATTAAAAAAAAGTATATAATTCTCACTCCCCTCGTTCCTTTAAGCTGAAGAGCAAGGAAAATACAAAATGGACAAAGGCAGAATTTTGCGTCGTACAAAATTGGCGTGTAACCAATGAGGATTTAATTTTTCATTCTGGTTGATATTAAATTACATGAACAAGGGAGCTGAGTTAAGTGCACTCGTATTTTTGTTATTTCACAAAACAGCTCTCATTAATTTCTAGATGCAAATTCACAACGCGCCAATTAATTCTTTATCGTGCCATTTTTTTTGGACAATTGACTTTCCAAGAAATTTTCTTCCACGCTTCTTTGCCTGAGAATGCAGCGCTTATTTTCTGCGATATTGAATGGAGTTGACAAGCCCACAAACACCCTCACGTATTTTCCATTGTTCGTTCTCGACGAAAACTCTCCCCAAAGTCTTAGGCATGGTCCTCTGTCGTTGACGTTAACTGCCAACCACGTCGAGAGACCACAAATGGGCAATTACTTTCTTCACCCATGACTATACACCTTTCATAGATATACATACATATATATGAGGTATTCCCGCTCAACGGGACCCCCTTTTAGACCGACCTCTTTCGATTTTCTTGAAACTCGAGTATGTTTTAGTGTTGCCTGAAAGTATATTGTACACCAATTTTCAGATCTCTGATTATAATACTCTTTGGAAAACACCAAAAGTTATATTTCAAACTTTTTGCGTATTCAGCGCTTCGAAGCTTTGGCACGGCGCAAATAAAATCGAAAAAATTCTTTGACAATAGCTTTCGATCGGAAATTTCCTGCGCTTTTCGAAAAAAATATCAGCGATTCCGAAAAAAAACAAATTCATTTAAATTTCGGCCAAAAACCGAAAAAAATGATTTACAAAAAAAGTGCATAATTCAATTTGGCAGAACAATTTTTTTCATGTTTTGTATATATCTGAGAAGTCACGATATAAATTTCAAGTTGGAACTCACATCCGTTTACCAATGCCAAGTCTTTTAGTAGAATAAAAATTCTTAAATATCGTGTTTTTCGTATTCAACAGTTCCCTGATGTATTATATAGCGTTTTTTTAACGTATTTTGAATTTAGTAAATTAATTTAATTAATTAAATTAAATTTATTAAATAATCTAATTTATTCAATTTTGAATTTAATAGATTTATAAAATTCGAAATTCGTTTAAAAAAACTATATAACTGTTGAATACGAAAAACACAATAGTTAAGAATTTTTATCCGACTAAAAGACTTGGCATTAGTAAACGGATGCGAGTTCCAGCTTGAAATTTTTATCGTGACTTCTCAGATATATACAAAACATGAAAAAAATTGTCCCGCTGAATTAAATTATGCTCTTTTTTTGTAAATCAATTTTTTCGGTTTTTGGCCGAAATTCCAATGAATTCATATTTTTTCGGTACTGCTGATATTTTTTTCGAAAAGCGCAGGAAATTTCCGATCGAAGGCTATTGTTAAAGAATTTTTTCGATTTTATTTCGCGCTGTGCCAAAGCTCCAAAGCGCTGAATATGCAAAAAGTTTGAAATATAACTTTTGGTGTATTCCAAAGAGTATTATAGTTGGAGATCTGAAAATTGGTGTACATTATGCTTTCAGGCAACACTAAAACATACTTGAGTTTCAAGAAAATCGAAAAAGGTCGGCCTGAAAGGGGATTCCGTTCAGCAGGAATACCTCATATATATATGTATGGGTCATTCCATGACAAATCGACCAATAATTGGAATCGACCCCTTTCAATTTCGATGAAATTTGGTCAGAGGTTTTCTTTTATCATGAAACGAAGTTCTATCAAGGGAAAAAAATTAATTTTTTTTTCGATAGTTATGCAAAATTCAAAATTTCACCATGTTTTCAATTTTTCAAGTTTATTTTTTAAATATCTCGAAAACTATTATAGTTACGAAAAAATTGTTCTGGGTTTGTATTCAAGAGCATACTTGCTGCTACGAAAAAAAAATTGAAAAATAATGAATTTAGAGATTTTTGAATTTTCAATGATCGTGAAAATCCACGATCAACATTAAATTTTTGGTTCAATTTTTTTAATATAATACCTTTAGTGGATCTTAAAAGATCTTGACATTTTGAGAAAGGTGTTTTTTTTTCTTTTCAAAAATCTGAATTTTTGAATTTTGGTAAAAAAAATTTTTTTTTACCTCTAAGTTAAGTAAAGTTGAGCAATCATGTAATTTTTACTGCTCAAAATTACAAAATTACATGATTGCTCAAATACGATACTCAAATTTTTTCAAAATTCAATTTTATCCTGTGTACAACCTAAACCCATAATTTTTCTGACATCCCGATACATTTTTTCGCCCGTTTGCATCCAAGTACGTCGCTCTTGTCGTATTTTGCCTTTTTCTTATATTTTTACAATGTAGTCTCACATCGTGGGCATATCTGTGCAATCAATCTACGGTTCGCTGCTAAAGAAAGCAGGAGGAGGAAAATGAAACAGTATAACGTGTGAGAGAAGAAAGAGGGAAAATGAACGAGCCATTGCTCGAGGCTCGGGACTCGACAGAGATATTAGCAAAATAAATTGCGCACTCCTGCAATCGCGCCCATGGTGAATTTATATATGAGGCATTCCACACCGATTCGACCTGGGTCTGACCCTTCACCTGTCCAATTTTGTCCGCGATTTTTTATAGTTTTGTAGTACCTCTGAAGAGCACTCAGGATTTTTATCCAATTTTTTTGAAGCGATTTGAATTAACTATAATTTTATAAACAAATTATTTGGAGTCCAAATTTAAAAATCTGAAAAAATCACAAAAATTCCGTTTTTTATCTGAAAAATTTCAGGGGTTGAAGCAAAGTGGGTATGAATTGAAGGTGTTCAAACAAATGTTTAGACAAGAGCCCATTCAACTCAGGTTTCTCTGTCTATTTTTTTTTTTTTTTTCGAAAAAGCTTGTTATACACAGTATAATTTGTTTATAAATCTATAGTTGAGTCAAATGACTTCAAAAAAATCTGAAAAAATACTTTTCAGAGGGACTGCAAAACCATAAAAAATCGCGGACAAAATCGGAGAGGTGAAGGGTCAGATCCAGGCCGAATCGGAGTGGAATGCCCCATATATATAGATATAACAACAGCTCCAAGCAATTTGCATCGCGCGCGGTCTTCTCTCGTTTCTCGTTCGCTCATTTTTTTTCCACTCTCCCGTTCTCAATTCCCGATGTGTTAAAAGGCGCGATAAAGAGAAAAAATGAAATTAAAGAATCGACCCGCCCTCGCGCCCTTCGTTTCGCGTCTCTTCGCCGAGCGTCAAATGTAACTCCCGTTTCATTTCGTCGGCATATACATATTGGAATGATTTTTTCTTCTCCTCTTTCGAGGGATGAGAGAAGAACGCGAGAAAAAGGGCGCGGAGTTTCAAATCCCCGGGAGAGCCCCGATTGATAGTCCACGGCTCGCCCTTTTCCTCACTGCCAATTCTGATTATTATTAAATCCGGATACAAAGAGTGTACGTGCTCGTATCGAGAGTGAGCTGGATAATATCGAAGGGCGGCAGGATTGGTTGGACATTCGCTGAACTGGACACAAACGTCCGAGGATAACGGCAGCAATGCACACAAGAGAAAACATTGCTCCGAGGGTAGGTTGAAGCGGAGGTTGAGGTAAAATGGATCATTTTAGAGGCGAAAGACAAGTTTATAGAAGAATACCCTATAAAAGTTTGAAAAAATCAATATTTTACAACCTCCAAACCAGGATTGCGAAATTGTTAATGAAAAAGTAATGCATTAACCATTACTTTTTGAATGGCTAATGAAATTAATTTCCATTAACCATTAAAATTTAATGATTAATGGAAATTATTTTCATTAACGATTAACCATTAAAATTATTTCCATTAACCATTAAATGTTAATGATTAATGAAAATGGAATTGCATTAAAAAAAGTAATGCATTATTTGCAACCCTGCCCATTACAATGTAGTGTGTAATAGAAAAAAATTCCATTACCCATTGCAATGTCATGTGTAATGGATGGGTGTTATTAATGGGTGTTATTAACTTAGGACTTAGATTTTCACCTTAAATTATAAAAAGCATCTATATCATAATTCTAAAAATCGAAGTTCTAAGTCAATAAAATGTAATGCAAAACTGCAATAATTTATTCATCTATATTTTTCCATTTCCAAAATTGCAATCAAAGTTTTGTCCATTACACATTACATTGCAATGGGTAATGGAATTTTTTTCTATTACACACTACATCGTAATGGGCAGGGTTGCAAATAATGCATTACTTTTTTTAATGCAATTGCATTTTCATTAATCATTAACATTTAATGGTTAATGAAAATAATTTCCAATAACCATTAAACGTTAATCGTTAATGAAAATGCAAATGCATTAAAAAAAGTAATGCATTATTTGCAACCCTGCTCCAAACTAAGAAATGTCGAAGAAAATTCATGATAATTTTCCTCAAAATCTGCTAGTTTGTTTGAGAATTTTTTTTTTATTAAAAATTTAATTAAATTTTTTATTATGTAATATAAATTATTATATAAATTAAATTATTATATACTAAATTATTATATACTAATATATTATATATTAAATTATTATTAGTACTCTGTTGGTCACTAATGGGGCCTCAATTAAAAAATTCTGTATTAAACAAAGTGTCAGATCTTGAGGAAAATGATCATCAAAGCTTTTCAATATTTCTCAAAATTAAACGCACGTTTTTTCATACTTGCATCCTGAGAAATGTTAAAAAAGACACAGTAATAATTTGACGATTATTAGAATAATAGTTTCCATCATAAGAACAATAAATAATTGTTTCTATCATTATTTAGACCATACAGAAAAAAATAGAATAAATTGTGCACCTGTTTTTATTTAAAGATCGTGTAAAACTGTTTCTCCGGATGAATCCTAATTTCGTAGTTTCTCTATTTCTTAATTTTATTTTATATTATTAAAAAATTTGTTTTTATAATAATCATTCTCTTATGAATCATTCACTAGGTCTTTCGCAGGTGTCATATTTTGCCCTTCCCATTTAATCGTGAAAGAATCGTGTTTAAAAAAAGACAGTAATAATTTGACCATTATTATTATAATAAATTCAATCATAAGAACAATAAATTATCGTTCATATTGTTATTCAGACCATACAAACAATTAATAAAACATTAGAATAAATTGTTTACCTGTTCTTATTTTGCATTAACAAATTTGTTATTATAATAATTATTTTCCTACGAATCATTGACTATCTCGTTCTCAGGTGTCCCATTTTGCCACTATTTCCCCCATTTAATCGTCAGGATTACGACATTTTTTGATCGTTTGTTAACAAATCGATATCTCAATATTTCGCCAGAGCACTCTCATTTTCATCCCTCTCGTTTCTCCCATCGAGATTCAATGGTCGCGTATTTGACGAGCTCTGACTGTCCACGACGATGAGAAGAAAGTGAGAGGCCGTTCTGATCGATGATGAAATTGACGGGGTGGGTGCGAAAGCGGGGTGAATTTGTCGATGGACCATGAGAATAACCCTGGCATATGTATATGGGTCATTCCATACGAAACCGACCAATCTGTAACCCCGACCATTTTTGATTTTGTTGAAAATTTTCTATTTTTTTGTACGCCCTGAAAGCAATCTTTCAGAATTTTTTTAGATTTTTGTCTCAACCCTTCTGATCACAATAAATTTTTCAAAATTTCGCACAATTTTTTTTTAAATGCTCGTAACTTTAAAAAAAAACCGAGATATCAAAATGAGCTAAAGGATCATTTTTATTCCCCTTGAGTTGTAGTTTCATTACAAAAATACAAAAAAAAAAAAAATATATCGAAATTAATTTTCACATGTTTTTTTCAGCTTCAAACGCAAAATATATATTTTTTTTTAACTTGGACCATTTTGATTTTATCGAAAAAATTTACCACTTTTAAGGAGTAATTTTGATAATTACTAAGAAATTCGCAGCTGGTGATATTCGTAACTTGCGATTTTTGTCTATTTTTGAAGTATAACTTCAAAAATAGATAAAAAATACAAGTTTCAAATATCACAAGCTGTGAATTTTTTAGTACTTGCAAAAATGTATCACAAAAAGTGGTGAATTTTTTCAACAAAATCAAAATGGTCGAAGTTAAAAAAAAAAGTGTTTTTGGTTCAAAATTGAAGAAAAAACATGAAAATGAATGTTGATATTTTTTTTAATAAAACGACAACTCAAGACGAAAAAAATGATCTTCTGTTTTGGTTCATATCTCCGTTTTTGAAAAAATTATGCGCATTTGAAAAAAGCGTGGAATTTTGAAAAATTGATTGTGGTAAGAAGGGTTGAGACAAAAATCTGAAAAAATCTGAAAGACCGCTTTCCGTAGGTACAAAAAAATAGAACATTTTTAACAAAATCAAAAATGCTCAGGGTTACAAACTCGTCAGTTACGTATGGAATGCCCCATATGTATTTGATGCTTGGACACCCTCGCGACGACCTGTCGACGGGGCATTAGCCAGAGGATTCCCGACTCTCTCTTTGAGAAAATCCCGCGAATAGGGGATGAACGAAGGACTGTTGGTCCTTGCGAACACTCAGATAGGTACTTATGATAATGCTCAAAAAAATGTGGTCACTCGTTGCGAATCTCATACGCTCGTTGGAAGTATTTGCAATCTTACATCTGTGTAAATGTAATTCCGGCGATTTTTCCAACTGCGCCAACACGATTCGCCATCAATTACCGAACTTGATCGATTGAAAATCCGGATTTAACGTTTTATTGGTCAATAATATGCGTACGTGTGTCCATAAACTCCGAATTTTGTCTGTCGAGGTGTAATAAAATGTTTGAAAATGTTGACCCAATTTGGCACTCTTAATCGACGATTCAATCCAATTAATAAATTCTGGAACCGCTGAATTCGTGCTCGCCATTCCGAGATAAAAAAGTCGATCCAGGTGAATTTCAGTGTTCGCGTTTTATTTATTTAAAATGAAAAGAAACCAGACAAAAAAATTTTGAATAATAATTTAGGGTGTTCTGTGAAACGAAATAGTCATTTCAATTTTTTCGATAGTTTGATCATGAATTTTACTTTCACAGAAACACTTAAAGTTGAAGAGATTATTTATAAATTCATTTCCAATGTGAATTTTATTTCGCACTAATATATTTAATATATTATAATACGGAAAAATATAAGAATTCTCCTTATCCTTCACGAGAAATAATTCGTCCATTCTATTGGTTGTAAATAACCATTGTTGAGGAACCATATAAAAAACCGTCCAACAGGAACACATATAAAAAAAAAGGTGCTCCACTGCTGCCATGATTCAACCCGTTCTTCTTATCTGAAATCAAAAAACCAAACGCCATTTCAAATGTGAGACCTGAGGCTCTACCGTGAACCAAGATAAAGTCAGAATTCAAAAAAAAAATCATTTTTTTTACGCTGTAGAAAAAAAAATCCATTTTTCGCATTGAATATTTTATCTAAAGCGTTAAAAAAAAAATATTTTTTTGGAATTCTGACTTTATCTTGGTTCACGGTAGAGCCTCGAGTCTCACAATTGAAATGGGGTTTGGTTTTTTGATTTCAGACAAGCAGAACGGCCGGAATCATGGCGCAGTGGAGCACCTTTTTTTTAAATATGTGTTCCTGTTGGGCGGTGAATCTCCATTCACTTCAAAAAATTCACAAAGTTTGTTCAAATGTTAATAAAAATGGTACAGAATTCATAAATTATTTTATTTTCATGGTTTGTCAAAAAAAAAATCCCGAAAAAAACATTAAAAAGACAGGTTTCACAGTAGACGACCCCCTTAAAGCTTATTGCTAAGGATTATTAAGATAACAGATCCATTCACGTAGATAAGGCTTATATACTGAATGAATTAATTATTTCATTAAATTATACTTGCACAATATTATATACTATACTATATTTGCACGTAATACATATTGCATATAAATGTACCCTTTGATGCATATCTACCCTCTTGCCATTTGATAGTAGGTGTCTATACGAGACTGTGTATTCTCGTGTCCTCCCCTAACCGCATTGTATATAATAAACATTTACACTCGGAGCTATATATATATATATATATGCACACACATATAAATAAACGAATAAAGGCCGTTGGGCTGTCATCCGGTTGATGGTAACGAGAAAGTGTCAGCGGTATGTAAAGTAAATCGCACTCGGAGTCGCGGACCGCCGGCTTTTCATTATTTTCGTATACAGGAGACGAATGGGAACGTCGAGGCCCGAGCAACGAAAATTTAATTCCCCCGAGGCCTAACATACACATTTGCCAGGCTTAATCATTGTTAGACGCGTATGCATACACAAATGTCCCAAATTATTCCAACTGTTGGCTAAAAAAAAAGTTTCAACCTTCGCGTTTCCAAGGGAGCCTCTGTCTTCCTCCAAAATAGCTGTTGAAATAATCGTAAAAGTTGTTTTATGAAATTTTGTAACAAATTTCAGTTCTTGCTGGAAGACATTTTGGAAATACATTTTTAGAGTCACAAATAATAGTTTGAAAAATAAAGACTCCACTTGTGACCTTCAGTGTCACGATCTGAATTATTTTTACATGGTCTGATAAAAATTTGGAAAAATTTATTTTTATGGGAGAGGGGTCCTCATTTCTTAGGGAGAAAAATGCTTTTTAAATTTGAAGAATTAAAATACATTTTCGACATTTTCGACTTTGGCACCTTCTATAAATTTTTCAAAAAATCGAAATAAAGAATAATATTTTTTTTTGTACTTTCGAAGGATGAAACAATGTTGTAAAAACATTTTTATCGCCACATCTGATGAAGAAACTGAGAAAAAAAATCTTAAAAATCTTCTTTTTTTTCCTTCGAAAGTAGACTAATATCTTAAACAATACAAGAGTCACATATGAATCTACCAAAACATCTATAACAAAATATAATTAATTGGGGTAAAATTATCCAGGGCTCATTTTATACAGACGGTAGGGATCATTTTGCCCCGTAAAACTAACTCAACTCAACCGATTTGAATCAAAATAATGGTAAAATCATACACTTCAGAGGGATTACAATATGCGTTAGTATCAGCCAAATACTGAAAATAACGAAAACATTTCGAATAAAATTTACTAAAGTTAGAAGGTAAATCAGTAGGGATTATTTTACATATGGGGATCATTTTGGACATCCCCCCCTAATTCAGAGTAGAATCCTTTCTAGAAAATGGCCTTTTTCTGCTAAATAGACTGTTTCCACCCCAAGTCTACCCTTACGTCGTACATATATTCAACAATGAAAAATGGCTGCACATATAGCTGCGTTTTCTATTGCAAAGGCTAAATAATAATATTGCATATGAATCCTAAAAAACCCCCGAAAAATGCATGATTAAACGCACCCCCTCGAAGCTACTGCCAAAACGACCCTCAAAGCTGTATTCCGGTTTCACTTTGGCAGTCATTTAAAAAATCACATCCACGAATCTTGAGGGAATGTCGGAGTCACGAGGTACCAGTTAATTAAATTACATGCACCGAGGAATATGGCGGTTCTTACAGTTTGATGGATACGTGGATGTGCCTTTTTCGTTGAAGGGATAACCGCAGTTCTTTGCCACGTCGGAAGTCTCATATACATATGGGGCATTCCATCCCAAATCGGACAGTTTGAAAAACTTTTTTTTTGTTTCCTCCATTTTTTTACATTTTTGAGTACCCATCAAAAGACCCTTTCTGTTAAAGTTTGAGATTTTTTTTATTACTCATTCAAAAGATATTAAATTAACAAAAGCCCGCTTTTTTGGTATTTTGATCATAACTTCTTTAATAATGGTCCAAATTAAAAGTTTTTTGTTCAAACTTTTTGTTTTTTATGGCCTTTCCATAAAAAAACACAACAAAAAATGAATAATTAATCGATGAGCAAATAACAACAGTTCAAGAATTGTACGAGTGGGCATTGAACCTAAAGAGTCTACCGAATATTGCTGTCAAATTTTCACATGGGAAACATTATTCACATGCAAAAGAAAGATTTTATTTGCGATAAAATACTGTCAAGTCAATCACAGGGGGACACAAAAATTTCATTCTATTATTCCAATGAGCAACGGAAACGTATTGGCAAAGGAATATTCTAATTCAGGAAGTAATCGTATATGTAAGGTTTTCAAAAAAATACGTGAATAAATAAAAACTGTTGTTATTTTTGTACATAAACAGATTTAACGATTAATTATTAATTTTAAGAACCTGTTAACAATAAAAAAGTGTCAAAATAAATTCTAAATATTGAAAAAATACTATACAGTAACAAAAACGGTGTTAAAATAAATTCTAAATATTGAAAAAAATACTATACAATAACAATACTATACAATAACTGTACAATAACAAAAATTGGTATTTATAATAATTTATAAAAAATTTTTTTTTTTAATTTTCAAAAATCGAAAAAAAATAGTAGTTATTGAGATCCCACGATAGGACTAGTCTTAAAAATTGTTGAATAGATAGATGTTTGTAACAAAAAATTAAAAAAAAAATTAAAAATGACATTCACTTTAAAAAACGCGATTTAACGTTTAAAACTCAAAAAACTCATTAAAAAACACGTCAAATATTTTTGTTGTATTTTTTTCTGAAAAGGCCATAAAAAAACAAAAATTTTGAAAAAAAAGACTTTTAATTTGGACCATTATTAAAGAAGTTATGACCAAAACACCAAAGAAAGAGCGGTTTTTTTGTTAATTTAATATCTTTTGAACGGGTAATCAAAAAAATCTCAAAATTTAACAGGAAGGGTCTTTTGATGGGTACTCAAGAATGTAAAAAAATTGAGAAAATAGAAAAAAAAAGTTTTTCAAACTGTCCGACTTGGTATGGAATTCCCCATGTATATGTATACTGATGGTTACGACAGGTGGGCACCTGCTTGCGGGGTCTTTTAAAAATGATTAAGCAACGTTGCCCGGCTGTAACGCCGAGAGCTGGAGCGCCGATGAAAAATGGCTCCGGCTCTTCCGAGACAAAGGAGCCATTAGCGCATCGTGTCTCTCCTTTTGGCCGTGGGGCTCTATGAGAGGGGATGAAAACCCCCGAGATGAAAACTGAAAACTGCCGGGACCACACTGGGACGAGGAGCCACGTGCCCGAATCCTTCCACCCTTGTAAATTTCGTCACGAGAGATCTCTCCCCCTTCTCTTTCTCTCGCAAAGATAGGAGATATTTTAATTCATATTTTTCTTGCTCACCCTCAATCTCTTGCCGATGGAAGAGACTCGAGATGTGTTTCATCAACTTTTCATTTTGACGGCGTGTCTTAATCGTCCGCGATAAGAATTATGGGTCTTGTTAATTTCACGTAATATCTCGGGAGGCGCTTTTAAAATTCCTTCTCCTCGCCCCGAATAAAGCTATTTTCGCTCGCGCAGAAAAAGATTATCATAATTATTGCCACATAGTTAGCGTATTACGTGAGCATTTACGATCGTATGATAAGACACTGCTGATAAGTGAAGTCGACACGCGTTTTGATTTCTTGAAATTAAATTTTGCCAGTTCCGTTCGAAGAGTTTCAACTAATCCTAAGAATCAGAAAATCGCTTTTGACAACGTTTTTACAATTTTTCAAACTTTTTAAGATTCAAAATGGTGGGATTAAAATTCATAGAATTTTAATTGAAATTCATAGCTCTTTTCTCGAAAATAATTTTTCGAAGTCGTTCTTTTAGCTATTCTTTTAAATGTTAAAGTCTAGGATTTAATTGGAGAATTTTTTCCCGACGCACGTTTGCAATTTAATGAATGAAAAATGCCAGTTTTTCGTGAAAATCAAGAGTCTCACTTTGAATGCTCGCTATTTTATTTTAATATTGATATTTCAGAAATTGCGACTGATCTTTTTTTTTTTTAATTTTCGATTATTTGATTCCGAATGGCATTCCTCATCTCAAAGGTCTTTTTTCGAAAAGTCATAATTATACAATTATATATTTGTAAAAGTAATTATTGATAGATCTTTAGACAAATTTTGAAATTACTGTCGGAATGAGATTTTCCAAAAAAACATTATATGAAATAAAATTATGAAAGAATTCGCAGGACCCAAATTTCGATTCAATATTCGCACTTTCAACAGGACATCCCTTAGCAAAAGGACTCTGCAGATACGGGAAAAAAAGACCACGACACTTTGGCCAGGTGACACGTCGCTTTGACAAGCGATTTGTCATTTTCCCGAATTTCCATTAATATTCAAAACGCTGAGGGATTCTTCGTCTACATGTGCAAAAAGCTTCAACGCCTTTGGTTCTCAAGCCTACAGAAAAATCGTCCTTGAAACCTTACAACTGCGACTTCAGCATCATTTTATCTGCAGAGATCAATCAATTTTTGTCTCCATCCCATCAAAGGATAGTAAAAATGTGTTACAAGTGTCCAAGATGTCCCAGCATTTCATAATTTCCTGCGCACTTCTCGATAAAATCCTCGTACCATCGCCAGGATCTTCAGCATTTTGGGGAAAGGATAACATTCATTTGCACAAAGTGACATCTCTTTCGGTGCCGGCACATCCTTGTCGTATTTGTTTTGCTTTTCCATTCGCATTTGTTTGTAATTTTCTCGGAAAAACATTTCCCAAGATGGAAGAGGACGAAAAGGACGAAGAAAGAAATGGCCGAATGGGGAGGAAAGAAAAAGTATCCTGGATATTTCGGGGATTAGAGATGCATCCTTGTCGTATTTGTTTTGCTTTTCCATTCGCATTTGCTTGTAATTTTCTCGGACAAACATTTCCCAAGATGGAAGAGGACGAAGAGGCCGAGGAAAGAAACGGCCGAATGCGGAGGGAAGAAAAGATATCCTGGATATTTCGGGGATTGGAGGTGCATCCTTGTCGTATTTACTTTGCTTTTTCCATTCGTATTTACTTGTAATTTCCTCGGTCGAACATTTCCCAAGATGGAAGAGGACGAAGAGGCTGAAGAAAGAAATGGCCGAATGAGGAGAGAAGAAAAGATATTCTGGATATTTCGGGGATCGGAGGTGCATCCTTGTCGTATTTACTTTGCTTTTTCCATTCGTATTTACTTGTAATTTCCTCGGTCGAACATTTCCCAAGATGGAAGAGGACGAAGAGGCTGAAGAAAGAAATGGCCGAATGAGGAGAGAAGAAAAGATATTCTGGATATTTCGGGGATCGGAGGTGCATCCTTGTCGTATTTGTTTTGCTTTTCCATTCGCATTTGCTTGTAATTCCCTCGGACAAACATTTCCCAAGATGGAAGAGGACGAAGAGGACGAAGAAAGAAATGGCCGAATGCGGAGGGAAGAAAAGATATTCTGAATATTTCGGGGATTGGAGGTGCATCCTTGTATTTGCTTTGCTTTTCCATTCGCATTTGCTTGTAATTTCCTCGGACGAACATTTCCCAAGATGAAAGAGAACGAAGAAAGAAATGGCCGAATGAGGAGGGAAGAAAAGGCCTCCCGGATATTTCGGGGATTTGAGGTGCATCCTTGTCGTATTTGTTTTGCTTTTTCCATTCGCATTTGTTTGTAATTTTCTCGGACGAACATTTCCAAAGATGGAAGAGGACGAAGAGGACGCATAAAGAAATGGCCGAATGAGGAGGGAAGAAAAGGTATCCTGGATATTTCGGGGATTAGCTGGTGGATGCCATTCAAGTAACCAGCATCACCAGTCGTACTTGGGAGTGCTTTTCTCTTCTTTTGAACGATGTAGCCGAGGTACATCGCCGTTATATACAGTAGGAACGAACGGTTAGGACCATATCGGTGTATAGCCGATACGCGAATCCTGCCAAATCCCCGCGGGGCATTCTCGGGCTAATGAAAACTGTGATTGAGGTTCTGCGCCTCCCTGCAGTGGCTTTCGGACCCGATCGATCGTTTTCGCCTCTCTCTCTTTCTCGCTCTCGCGAATCTCGCCAAGAGGGACAAAGAAAAAAATGAGAGGGTGTTTCGAGGCTAATCATCGAATCCTCTCGAGCTTGTAGGGGCGTCGACATGCTATATACATAAATATATATATATATATATATATGTGTGTGTGTGTGTGTGTAAGTATAAAGGAGGCAGCTTTTAGAGCTTTTACCATTTCTTTATTACGTCGTTTCTACTTTATTGTCGTTCGAGACTCTTTCGTTGCCCAACACAAATCGACTGATGGAACGATGCACGTAAAAATGTCGATATAAACGACATCAAAGTCAGATCCAGTAGATAAGATGATTGGTTGAAACGCCTGGAAATATACATTGACTATGATGGGTTATAATCCTCTGAAATTTAAGTAACTTATTATCTTAATTAGGTGCGCGCAATTCCGCGCCCCACAAATTGTTGCACAGCTCTTTTAAAAATTAGGATATTTCAATTCAACAAGCGGCATTTCAAAGGAGATATATTCAGCTTCATTTCGCCTTTTGCAAAAAAAAATATCGATTTTTTTTAACCCGGTACGCACTAAAAAACATGTTCGTTTTTTGGGATTTTTTTTTGGTATTGGAATTTTGGCGCACGACCCATAAAATTTTTTTTAAATTGTTTTTTTCGTGAAAAACTTATGAGTGAGAGTATAAGCTTTAATGTAGTTTTTTTTAAAGTTTCGTACGATTTTTTTTCGCTAAAATATTTAATTTTTCGCAGATAACCGTATTTATAAAATGTAGGGTAACTCTAAAACACTTGGTTTTTGTAAAATCTCTAGGAAGCCGAAAAGTTCCATACAATCATTTTGGTTCCAATGAAATTTTGTCAGAATTTTTTTCTAAAATTTTTTTGTTTCAAAATTTTTCCCGTCAACGAGATATTATTTTTATCAAACAATCGCGTCTCTTACCCCATGTACATGGCTTTTTCATCTAAAAACCCGTGTAGACTAGGTGAGAGATGATGTAACAGCGATTGTTTAACATAAAAAAATATCTCGTTGACAGCAAAAATTTTTGAAATTTTTTTTTTTTTTAATTCTGAAAAAATGTCATTGACACCAAAATATTTGTATGCAACTTTTGCCCCGAGCAACCTCATCTACACGGGTTTTTCATCCAAAAACCCGTGTAGATGAGGTAAGGTCTCCCTATTGTTCAAAATTTTAAAAAATCTCGTTGACAGGAAAAATTTCGGAAAAAAAAATGTTGGAAATAAATTCTGAAAAAATTTCATTAAATCCAGAATAATTCTATGCAACTTTTTACCTTTTTAGTAATTTCACGAAAACCCAGTAGTTTTAGAGTTACCCTACATTCGATAAATATGGTCGTTTTTTGCGAAAAATTGAATATTTTTTCGAAAAAAAATCGTACAATACTTTTAACAAAAACTCAATTGAAACTTATTCTCCCCGCTACAAGTTCGTTATGCGAAAAACGGTAAACAAAAATTGTCATGGATCGTGCCCGATAATTTAAACGCCAAAAAAAAAAAAATCCGAAAAACGACCGAGTTTCGAAGAGCGTGGCTTTTCCCCTTTGAAGAAAGAAAACTATACTCAAAACCGATGAATGAAAGTGGAGAAAAAAAAATTAGAATTTGTATCGTAATTTGCACAATTTTTAATTGGTAAAACAATAATTCCCAAAAAACTGTTTCAATTGATTCTAACACTGGTCCAAATCGTAAAACAATTTGTGTTTCTTCACGGCATCAATTTTTTACAAATTAACTCACAATCCACGATGAGTAGATTGAAGAACTTATAGACTCAGAATTCAAAGACGTCGACACATTTTCATCAAGATCGTCTCGCCCTCGGCATATCTGTGCCTCCCTCGAAAATCATGAGTTTCTCCGTTGCACGCGAAAACGCAATATTTCTCGAGTGTCTCGTATCTCGAAGTAACGCTGAAAAGCCACATCTGGAACGTACGTCGGCGATGCTTTGAAATTTTACATGAAAACCTTATACCATATTCGCTCGTACAAGCTCACATCGGATTACCTCAGAGTGTAGAAGTGGTAAAAGCGCGTCTCCGGCATCTTCGAATACTCCCATACATACCTAAATTTTGCTCCGTTTTTTTCTTCTTCTTCTTCTCCTCCCGAGGCACGTTCGCGAAAGCACCGTCATTTTTCTTCCCGCTCGGGAAGTCTAATAACCTCTGAATCTTTTATGGAATCCATTGCGCGTTTTGAAAAAAAAAATGAAAATAAGAAAAGAAAAAAAAATCCCACCCTCAACCCAGTGAGAAATTCGGGGTAGTTCCGTGGACGACGACGCCACACGGTAAATCTAATTTCTTACGGCAACAGGATGCAATATTAATAACAGTCCACAATCCGTGAATTTTTCCGACTCTACTTTTTTTTACCATATTTTTCCTCCTCTCTCTCTCCGGTTCCTTCATCCGCTCGAACGCTTTCCCAAGGGAGATAAATCTTGCATCTTCCACGCCTTTTCCTCCGGTTTGGGTTTGGGTCGCGCCGACGACGATATACAGTGGAAAATGCGGGCCCTCCTCTCTCTCTCACTCTTCCTTTTTTTCGTGACACTCGTGAATTAAATCGTTGAGCGTACTTTGTAGTCCTGTGAGGCATTGGCTTTGTTTACCCACCGCTTCGGGTATTGATCCCCCGGGTTGCGACGGTGCAATAGGACCGGGGGATGAAGACGAAGGGATGAGGGATGAGCCGTGGGGTTACGGGTTGCGTTTTACCGAGAGAGAACGGAGTGGATCGTGAATGGGGCAACGTTTCGACAAATATATAACGGATAATTTCTTTCTTCGGGGTAATTCATCGGCGTGGACTCGACGAGGGACCCTCGCGAAATTCGCATGGATGCTCTCTCCTCTTAGCCGAAAAACTTGAAGAAAAGTGAGGGAGGTTTTATTTTACTTTTTTCCCTTCTGTTCGCCGCGAAATTTGCGTAAGAAACTCGTGGGAGACTCGAAGACGACGATGTCTGCCCGCGACGTGGGAACAAGCGTTTCTTCATAATTAACGAATCGCATCCCCCCATTCCCACCCCCAAAAAGAGCTTTCGTGAATAATAACGATGATTTTCTTTTGTTTCTTGTTTTTTTTTCTTCTTTATTCTTCGCAGTCTCTTCATAGAGACTTTCTGCCCCTTAATCAAGCAATTTCATAACGTTAACCATAACACCAACGAGGGGATGAAGGGAGAGGGAGGGAAAGATGTATGAAGAAGAGGGTTGAAACCTGGTGGCGTTACGTCTGCAGAAGAAGCGCGACCCCGGCCAATGTCCACTTGGCTGGTTTGTCCTTTGTCTTGAGATTAAATGTCCATACGTAAGTTGGACCACGTGTTCTCGTCTTGTACAGCGGACACTCGTACATGTTGCGAAGATCCTGCTTGTCCTGCGTTATCGCTCGTATGTTTATCACCGGCATCGATGGAAAGAGCTCCTTTGCCCTCGAGTCCACGATGATACCGGCCTGAACCTCCCATCGGGCACCTTCCATGAATATACCGTGCACGTAGGCACCGTCCCTCGGTGCAGTTCTTGGATAATTAGAAGAGCAAATTAATAAGGGTCGATTGTTGATTCTATGCCAAGATCTAACCTGAGATTCAATATAGCATCAAGGTTGAGTTGGAAGCAAAATTTAAAGTACCAGTTGAGTTCAGATCTTAGAATTGATCTGAAGTTGATCATAAATAGTTTTTTAACGGACTTTCACAAAATGTTGAGAGTTAGGTTGATGCAAAGTTTCCGTCATCACGAAAATGTTCAATCATGAAATTGCTCTCTAAAATGTCATTGAAGAGCCCTCTACGATAAGGTAGTCAAATACCGCAAAAATGTTTCTCCAGTCGTTTTTTTTTGGTTTTGCACCCATAAAACTTTAAAAATTGAAGGAAAGAGTACGTCTTTTGGATTTCCCAATTGATTTTTAAGGGAACAAGCTTCTAAAACTGCATTTGAGCTTGAAGAAATGTTCCCATATTTGGGAAAGTCACTAGAGATTTTAGTTACTAAAATGCCATTTAGACAACCGCAATCTACAGAGAAAGTAACTAAATAGCAAAAAAACCAAAAGTTTTTCAAGCTCTCTAAAATGCTTCAAGCTCTCTAAAATGTCATTGAACAGCCCTCTACGATACGATAGTAAAATATCGGAAAATGGTTCTCCAGTCGTTTTTTAGTTCGCGCCTCTAAAACTTTAAAAGTTGGAGGAAAGAGTACGTCTTTTGGATTTCCCAATCGATTTTTAAGGGAACAAAGTTCTAAAACTGCATTTGAGCTTAAAGAAATGTTCCCATATTTGGGAAAGTCACTAGAGATTTTAGTTACTAAAATGCCATTTAGACAACCACAATCTACAGAGAACGTGACTAAATAGCAAAAAAACCCAACGTTTTTCAACTTCTCTAAAATGTTTCAAGCTCTCTAAAATGTCATTGAACAGCCCTCTACGATAAGATAGTAAAATATCGAAAAAGGGTCCTCCAGTCGTCTTTTAGTTTTGCACCCCTAAAACTTTGAAAATTGGAGGAAAGAGGACGTCTTTTGGATTTCCTAATCGATTTTTAAGGGAAGAAAGTTCTAAAACTGCATTTGAGCTTAAAGAAATGTTCCCATATTTGGGAAAGTCACTAGAGATTTTAGTTACTAAAATGCCATTTAGACAACCACAATCTACAGAGAACGTGACTGAATAGCAAAAAAACCCAACGTTTTTCAACTTCTCTAAAATGTTTCAAGCTCTCTAAAATGTCATTGAACAGCCCTCTACGATAAGATAGTAAAATATCGAAAAAGGGTCCTCCAGTCGTCTTTTAGTTTGCACCTCTAAAACTTTAAAAATTGGAGCAAACTGTACGTATTTTGGAGTTACGACTATTCATGGGCCAAAGGCCAAATCAATAAGTTGATTAAACTTACGTGAATTCTTCCTTGTTCTTCTTCGTAACATCACACTGAAGACACATCTTGTCGAGTGGCAATTCCTGTCTCCTGGCAGTCGATTGCATGGTAGCAGTCAGAAGACTCTGAGGATTGAAGAATCCTGAGAGCCAAACGGAGGCTGGTAACTAAAATCAATGAGGATTATCGGTAATGATGTTGAAGTTTGCATCATTACAATGCAACGAGAATAAGTCTTTAAAAATAGGTTTCTAATGACATTCAATCTTTGCTCGTGCATTTAGGGCCCCAAGTCCTCAATAAAGGCCCCAAAGTCTATGTCAACGACTTTGAAGACTTGGTGGAACAAATTTTACAAAAAAATGAACCAATTCGGTTGCATCAATGCAAGCTTCACCATTATTTACAGGTGTCTGCCATCCCAAAACTCCATAATTTTATGTCTCCCCTTCAGTTTCATTGGACTTACGGCAAAGTCCGTTGACCAAGTCTCCAATTCTCGCAATCTCAGCAGAAGATCGACGAACCAAGCTGTAAGTCCCAGCAACGATGGATAAGCCCGCTGGGACCATACCGGTGGTACCTGGTCCAGAAACAGAGCATTCTCCAGGTCCTCCATGTCCGAAGTTATCGTCAATTCGCCTTTTAATCCAAGATCCAATTCTCTCAGTGATCGTTTTATTTCACCGGTCAGAGTATTCATTCTTTCGCACTCCTGAAACGCGACTATGACGTAAGGCGTTCGTTCCTCCACTTTTGCCATTATCTCGATCATATTAAACTCTTCGGGAAGCTTCTCGATTATCTCATCCAGGACTTGTTTGACCTGTTGACAGTCTCACGATTGATGCCTCGGTACGAGGCTAAAAAGAGGGAATTAAGAAAGATGGAAAAGGAATGGACTCACCTTATCTTCTCTGGTGACCGTTTGACCACCGGAATTTCCAGCATCACGCGGCTGCATCTCGAATACCGTGCGGAAAAGATTTTCCGATGTTGTCGTGAGAAAACCAATCTCCGCATTTGGATGCAATCCATAGAGATACGGTGACTCAGGAGGTAATGCCTCGTCGATGTAGCTGTGATAACCGATCAGATCCGTGTTTGGCGGAGCGGCAAAACCTTAAGGGGTTACGTTTGAAAAATTCGAAAAACGATTTTTTTCAAAATCTAATTGTACAATGTCTAGAATATTGACCCAAAGTTTCAAGTCAATCGGGGTGAGAGATTAGGAGGAAGAACCTTTAGAAATTTGGGAGCAATGCAGGAATCGCTTTTTTCTGAAAACACTGTTTTTGAAGTCGGTCGACACGATTTTTCGAAAACTGATGAAATCCTTACGAGTTATACTCATCTACTAACACATGACATTTGGATTTTTTACTTGAGATAAAGCCATCATGCGTTATTCTGAACACCACGAGGACATTTTTTTTGTGTCTCCGGAACCCAAGTCTCACCAGCTGAGTTTCCAAATTTTTGAATGAAATTTTTAGAAAATATTGTTTGAATGTTGCTCTTTTTTGTGCTTAAAAGTTTGAATACAATAATTGTATTGTTTTATTTGAAAGGATAGAGAAAATATGCTTTATTGTAACCAGAGTTGTAAATAATGCATTACTTTGATAATGCATTACTGTATTTATTACCCATTGCACTGCATAATGTGAAATGGATAAGTGTACCATTACAAAATACAAAAAGAATGTGTAATGAATGCGTGTGCCATTAGAAATAAAAAAGTAACGTGTAATGGATGCATGTCCCATTACAAATAAAAAAGTAATGTGTAATAGATGCATGTGCCATTACAAATAAAAACAAGTAGAGTGTAATAGATGCGTGCTCCATTACAAAAAAAAAGTAATGTGTAACGTATGCATGTTCCATTACAAATAAAAAAGTAATGTGTAATATATGCACGTTCCATTACAAATTACAATTAAAAAAAAGTAATTTGCAGTGGAGAATATTCCATTACAAACAGAGAAATTGCTGTGCTCGTATTAGAAAATTGCACATTGCTGTCTGATTATTTTATTTCGATCACTAAAAGTTCATCCACAATTATCACAAATGATCCATAAAGTTAAAAAATAGAAACAAAAAACAGACAGTTCATGGTTAAATATGAAGTACGAAAATGTACTCAACCCCAAAAATTATCCAATTTTACATTGAACTTGCTTTTACACGCTGTTACCCATAATTATAAGCAATCTAATCAAAATTACAAGTTACTTATACAAAATTTGTCGCTTTATTGTATCCCTAAATATTGTGCATGTTCTTTTTTTTAACTTTATGGATCATTTGTGATAATTGTAGCTGAACTTTTAGTGAACGAAATACGATAATGAGACAGCAATGTGCAAGTTTCTAATACGAGCACGGCAATTTTTCTATTTGTAATGGAATATTCTCCACTGCAAATAACGTTTTTAAAAAATTGTAATTTGTAATAGAACGTGCATACATTACACATTACTTTTTATTTGTAATAGAACACGCATCCATTACACATTACTTTTTTATTTGTAATGGCACATGCATCCATTACACATTACTTTCTTATTTGTAATGGGACATGCATCCATTACATATTACTTTTTTTTATTTGTAATGGAACATGCATACATTACACATGACTTTTTTATTTGTAATGGAGCACGCATCCATTACACATTACTTTTGTAATTTGTAATGGATAACTTGTCCAATACAAATTGTTCAAAGTAATGGGTAATGCATTACCTTTATATAACTATTTTCACAATTCTGATTGTATGCTTCTAAACTCCTTTTTGTAATCCTTGAAACCCCTCAAGAAGAAACGACATTTATAATTGTCATCACAATGACCTCACATTGCTGTATACAGTTTTCGAAAACTGAGGACTTTGGAAAAACAAAATGTCACGTAATAACAATAATAATAATAATAATAATATAATAATAATAATAATTATAATAAAATTAGTACCCGGTGCAAGCTGTAATTCTCCATCAACCAAATCCGGTTGCATCAATTCCTCGAGATACGAGACGCACAATCTTCGATCCCAATCGTCTGTTATGTGTCCACCGTACATAATCTCGCCAAAGAGATATCTCAGATCTTCCCACGGTACTTTTGGACTTGCCTCGAGATAATTGTAAAGTACGCTGACGCTTATGTTAAGATCGCCGACATTGAAGGGATAAATCTTATTCCAACCTTGAGGACCGAATTTTCGTCTTTCCGCGACAACCGCGTGAAAGTAACAGAGGGAAAATAGTATCGCCTTGAATTCAGCCTCTTTGCTGCACATCTCGAGCGTCTCTTGGGTAAAATTGTCCAATGCTTTGTGAAGATTCGCTTGCATTCCGGTAGGTGGCTCGTTCGTGATCTTGATCGACGATTCGAGGACTCCCTTGAATGGCAAAGGACGATACTGATCTTCATCAATAATTGACATCAAGTACAAGATAATGGTACAGTTATGTCTCGTAATTTACACTAGCGTGTAAATTGCTGCCAGAGAAACGATCTGTTCAAATCAAATGGAATTGATTTGATTCAACTAGGATCTGCATGAATCAAATAAACATTTGATTCAAGTCTTGGTCTGATAGAAATTAATCCGATTCAAGCAAATCGCAGTTTATTCAAATAAAGCCTCCTCTAAACAGGGTTGCAAAATTTGTAATGTAAAAGTAAAGCATTATTCATTTCTTTTAGAATGTGTAATGGAAAAAATTTTCATTACCCATTAAAATGTAATGTGTAATGGAAAAAATTTTCATTACCCATTACAGTGCAGTGTGTAATGAAAGACCATTAAAATGTAATGTGTAATGGAAAAAAAAATCATTACCCATTACAATGTAGCGTGTAATGGAAAAAATTTCCATTACCCACTGCAATGTAATGTCTAATGGACAAAACTTTGATTGCAATTTTGGGAATGGAAAAATATAGATAAATAAATTATTGCAATTTTGCATTACATTTTATTGACTAAGGACTTAGATTTTTAGGTACCTTAATGGTAATGGAAATTTTCTCTATTACACACGACATTGTAATGGGTCACGAAATTAAAAAAAAAACATCTACATTATAGATGCTTTTTAAAATTTAAGGTACCTAAAAATCTAAGTTCTAAGTCAATAAAATGGATTGCAAGATTGCAGTAATTTATTCATCTATATTTTTCCATTCCCAAAATTGCAATCAAAGTTTTGTTCATTACACATTACATTGCAATGGGTAATGAAATTTTTTTCTATTACACACTACATTGTATCGGCTCATGAAATTTTCATCCATTGCCCACTACATCATAATGAGTAATGACATATTTTTCCATTACACACTACATTGTAATGGGTAATGTAAATTGTTCCATTACACCCTACATTGTAATAGGTAATAAAAACTTTTTCCATTGCACACTATATTTAAATGAGTAACGGAAATTTTTTCCATTACACACTTCATGGTGATGGGTAATGCAAATTTTTTCCATTACACACTACATTGTAATGGGTAATGAAAATGTTTTCCATTACACCTTACATTGTAAAGGTAGTCAAAACTTTTTCCATTGCACACTACATTTTAATGGGTAATGCAAATTTTTTCCATTACACACTCCATTGTGATGGGTAATAAAAAATTTTTACATTACACACTACATTGTAATGGGTAATGGAAATTTTTTCCACTACACACTACATTGTAATGAGTAATGAAAATGGCAATGCATTACAAGAAGTAATGCATTACTTGCAACCCTGCTTCTAACCTAGCCGAAAATTCAAGTATATCAACCGAATTGATTTCCCTATGTAAGAAAAATAATTTGAAGAAATGATCTTGCACAAATTTTGAATTATTTCTGGCTTTTGAAGAAAATCTAGCAAACGAAGTCATCAGATTAATTCTACGAATAGCGAAGAAAATCCAAAAGTCTAAACAAACCTGAGGAATAATGTGACCGGCGGGTGTGCTCGCTGGCTCTGCGCTCATGAAGACTCTGTAATCCTGATGTGATCCTTCAGCGGCGACTTCAAGCTTTTTCTCCAGCAGTGGTAGCCATTTTTTCACCAGATGGATATTTTGTAAAACAACCCAATGACCATTGACCGAGGCAATGTCCATGGCTTTCTCGGCGACGCTCTCCTGACCTTGACCTAACGAAACATTGTGAAAATTCTCAGCGTCGGAGGTAAAGCCCAAGCGTCGTCCTAGATCCTCGACGTCCTTGACAAAAAAGGATCACAAAACTTAATACATCAGCTCACGACGTCGCCTCAAGACTTGATCCCCTCTGCTCTTTATCCACGAGGGAAAAATACCAAGAAAATTATGTACATATATATATATATATATATATATATATATATATGTTTTTGTTCTTATATGAACCTTAAGTGGATTCACGCCCGGCGAGAGAATGAAAAATATCGGCGTCGATGGACTCGTTTCCTCGTAAGACTTTGAGAACTCCACGGTTCGTCCTTCGACGAATCTTACACCCAGTTTTTCCTCGATAAAAGCCGATATCGCGTATGTCATCCGATCCGGTCTCAGTGCCCGGAGCATACAGAGACGCTGAAGGGCCGTTTTGTTCTTCCATTCCTGTGGGAATTTTTCACGCTCCGGACACTCGCACTCGACTAATTTTTTCCAACGCTTCGATGAACTCTCGATGTCTCGATCCAAATTTCTGAAATTTTCCACTCTAGAATCTCACGAATCCATCTTCGTACACCGAGAAAAAATATCTACTCGTAGGTAAGGTAAACGTCCCAATACCTAACCATCTAAGAGGCGACAAAAAAGTTAACTTGTTTTTCGCGTTCAAAAATAAACTATTTTCTACAACAACTATGACTATTGGAAAGCTTGATGTCTCTAGTTTCCAAAACACAGGGTATAGCTGTTGCTATTATTATCATTCATAATAACCGAAAATACTGAGAAATGTAAATGTACCAGTACCTGACCACCCGTTTTTCTATATGACCCAATATGCGATCACACATTATGACCCTATAACCGACCACTCATCTCTATGGTGGGGGGAAGGAAGGGGGTGAATTGAGGAAAAATGCGTCGCTGCTCGAAGAATGTGTCACTGAAATTTTGGGGTTATGCACGAATAATATACATGTCAGCGGATGTCCGGTTACTGGGACTGAACATAGTTGCGAGCAAGTACCGATATCCGGACACATGGTCGATTATCGGACATGAAAATTAAGTACTTAAAACGCATTTTTGGCTAATTGAGACAAAATGATCAAATTAGTGGTATCTTTCCGAATAAAAACAGCTAAGGCTCGGTTCGAAAACAATAAAAACTGAACTATTAAAAGTAGTGTCGTATGAGTAGATTATAAATCCTGGATATTAAATCAATTCACAGTTTAAGATTTCTCTTAATTGAACGCTTAACTTGCTGATATATTGGTTCAAGTGGTCGAGTACTGGAGCGTGGTCGGGTATTGGAACATTTACCTTACTATAATCGTTTATTTGATTATTTTTTAGTTACTTCAAAGAAAATTTTCTTTCCATCCAATTTTGGACGATCTTTACTTCCACTATATTTATTGATTTGAATTTACTGTCATCGAGAAACAGGCGTTGAAAAAAAATTCTATTCGTTGTTACTAAATACCGATTCACCCGTAATCTCATCCTATCATATCTGCAGATTTGTCAGTACCCCAAAAATCCGCCAAATCCCCAAAAATTCATGCTTTTTCAAAATTTTTTGCTTCTTTGCTTAAGGGATTTTTGTCGAGCTCTGTTTTTATTTCATATAGATTTAATAAGTGCCAAACATGTTTGGCACTTTATCTGCAAATAATAATTCAAGGGCTTCAGATTTTATACATTTTTTGAACTAAAGATTCTTTGGAATTTTTTGGAAATAATTTGTTTTAACAGTAACGTTGTTTTCATAATTATTCGACTAGCGAGATACAACTTTTTAAATAATAAAATAGTTGTCAAGTATGATTGATATATTTAATTTGGCGAGAATTCCGATTTTCCTCCATTTTGAATTATTCAAAAAATTATTAAAAAATATGCACATAGCTTTCTTGAGTCGCTATTGGTACTATTAGTCACTATTTTAAAATTATGTCACTTTTCTCACTATTTTCAAAATTTGGTCACTATTTCAGAGCTAAGAAGTGATTAGAATAAAGGTGCCGGTTAGAATAGGGGACAAATTTCGAAAAACCATCAAAATCGGATGAACAAAGTCGGGTTTTGAACCTTCTACGATTACGAAGAGATTGAGCGCAGTCCAAAGCCAAAATTTTGAGTAGAAAAAAAATTACACCTATTTTAGTGGACAGATTCAATTTTGGCCAAAATGCAAACAAAATTTCGTATTAATTTTTTTTTCAAACTTTATATCGAGGTACTTTGTCCTCCTGAAAACGAATCTACCGACCGAATCGGCCGAACTCGGGTCAGCTCGAGAACATTCGGCAACTTTTGCAATAGTGTTTTACGATTTTCCTCAAGTCCGCGTTACAGAAGGTACAAGTGCTTCTCATTTGAAAGTGCGTTCTTATTGAGAATAGTAAATTTCGATACATGCATTGCAACTTATATTAGTTTAAATAACAAGTTTTGAAATTATTCTAGCAAAATTTCCAAAGAGTCACTATCATTATTTACAATGTCAATTCTCCAAAAGTAGAATAGCAATGTTTCCGAAAGTCATAAAGTAATTCTTGCTTTTCAAGATAATATTAATATCTATGGAGATAGCATTATGTCCTATTATTATAGGGATGTTTACGATTGTACCTTGTTTGTCCCTAAATTGCTATATTTTATTGCACTTTTCGTTACGCGAAAAACGCTGAGCTTTCTTCGCGGTGAAATGAAAATGTTTGAAAAATATGAGGTATCCGTAAATCTCCAATTAACACAATATTATGGATAAAAGAGACTTGCCGAAATTCTTCCCTCGAGGCGAGACTCCTGATGCCACCCCAGCTTGTGTTTGTCAGAAAATCGACGGGCGACGTGACGTGAGGAACAATCGGAAAGCGCAGGAGAAAATCCAGTTCCCCGACCGAAATCTCCTTCCTCACGAGCAATATTTGAAATGCCATTTGCGAGGTAAATATGAGCTTGTCGCATTCGAAGAGTCCTCGAGTTGTGTACATGAATACCGAGTATGTGATGCACTCGATGAGATTCTTCACTCTGCCGGTAACATCCGGAGCCGGATCGGCCTTCAGTATGGCCTTCTGAAATACCACGCTAAATGCCTTGAGGGAGAACTGATAAATCGGATTGATGGTGTTCAGTTCGTTGAGTATGAAATATAGAAGAGACGCTCTGGCTGCTGCTGGTCTGTACAATTCTCGGGCCGCATCGATCTCCAGACTCGTGCCTCGAGCTTCCGTCACTTTGCACTCGATTTCCGCAGCTGTCCGTTTCGTCGTTTCTAAATTTTCAACAAGCGCCGTGTCACCCAGGACATTACTGTCGGCGGAGGAGAGGCTTCGATTCAAGATTAAAAAACAGAAAAAAAACCATCAAGTTTCTGTAAAAATTAAAATACAAAAATTGCACATAGATAAGGTTATTATTCTTTTATAATGAGTTTGATGATTTTTTTCAACATATTTTCAATATTCAATATACTTTATATTTTTATAAATGAGCTGTAATAAATATGGAGCTTTCCACGTCAAATCGACCACTTTTGACGCCGACCCCTTTCTATTTGGCTGAAACTTTTTTATCTTTTTCTAATCTATCAAGAGCATTTTTCAGAATTTTTTCAAATTTTTTTCAACCAATCGATAAAAAGTTATAACTTTTCGAAAAAATTGGCATAACTTTTTCAAAAATAGACTTACCGGGACGGTTTTTTTCAAAAAATTTGTTTTTAAATGTATACTTTTCAGAGAAAAATCGAAAAAAATTATTTAGACCGTTCCTCAACGATTTTTTTTTTAATTTTCGGGGAAAAAACGAAAATTTCTCGATGATCGCTATTTTTTCTTTTTTTCTCTTGGTTTTTATAGAAACTTCGACATTTTCTGCAAATTCTCTGAAATTTTCAGAGTGGCCACTTTTCGTTTTCTATTTTTTTTCAATTGGAATTACTTTTTTTTTTTAACTCAGCTTATTTCTCATAATACCACTCTGGGGATTTTTGAAGATGTTGAGAGAACCTCAAAGTTAAAAAAATAATAATAATAATAAATAAAATTCAAAGTGGTAATCATCGGAAAAATTTCCAAGTTTTCCAAAAATGTAAGAAAAAAAAGAAGATAGTTCTGAATAATTTTTTTTTATATTTTTGTTTGAAAACTACATTCAAAAGCAAAGAAAATGAGCAGAAAAATGGTTATTTAGTTCATTTTTAAACAAACAACAGCCTTTTAAAATTTTTAAGTGGTTAATTTTTAAAAGCCTGTTATTTGTCCGAAAATGAACCATATGACAATTTCTTTTTCATTTTCTTCGTTTTCAAATGTAGTTTTCAAAAAAAAATATAAAAAAATATCTCAGAACTATCTTCTATTTTTTTTCTTACTTTTTCGAAAAACATTGAAATTTTTTCGATGATTACCACTTTCAATTCCATTTTTTTTTTCAAACTTTGAGGTTCTTTCAACATTCTCAAAAATCTCCAGAGTGGTATTATGAGCAATAAGCCGAATTAAAAAAATAACAATTTTTTTCAATTGAAAAAAAAAAAATAGAAAACGAAAAGTGCTTACTCTGAAAATTTCAGAGAATTCGCAGAAAATGTCAAAGTTTCTATCAAAATAAAATAAAAAAAATTACAAATGGCAATCATCGAGAAATTTTCATTTTTCTTCCGGAAATTAAAAAAAAAGTTGAAGATCGGTCTGAATAATTTGTTCCTATTTTTTCTAAAAAGTACATTTAAAAACAAAATTAAAAAAAAAATGTCCCTATAAGTCAATTTTTGAAAATATTACCGATATCTGAACAATAAAAAGCCACTTTTTTGAAAAATTAATAACTTTTTATCGGTTCGGTAAAAAATATTGAAAAAATTCTGAAAAATGTTTTTGATAGGTTAGAAAAAGTTAAAAGAGTTTCAGCCAAATCGGAAGGGGTCAGGGTCAAAAGTGGTCGATTTGCGTGGAATGCCCCATATATAACGCAATAAAAAAAAAGATTCACCACGCCTCACGCTCATACGCGCCTAAACAAAGCATGCCCGCCGCGCACCGGAGTAACAGGGAAAGCAGCTCTTTAGGCGCCGGCGGCGACCGCCAGTGCGGAAGATAGGGATATTTATTAATATTTTGACAATAAAACAAAGAAAATTTCGAGAAAAAAAATGTCTCATTATTCACCGTGACAAGAGCGAATCCTCCAAACCATTGAGAGTGATCTTGAAGTCATTCTGTTGTCTCGTTAATTCAGCCTTCAGTTCCTCGAGATCGGGTCTCTCGGCTTTGACAACTTCCGCCAACAATTGATCCTCCAAACCGTCTCTCGTCACCGTGAAATTTATTAGCGTCGTTTGCGCCTGCATCTCCGGCTTGTAATGAGGATTGGCGAGTTTCGTGTGCAACAAAAGACGAAAGGACGGATTGTACTCGACTTCCTTGTCGCCGATCTTTATGGCGCGACCTTTTTTTATGAGATTACGACCCAGTAGCGGATCCAAGACTGGATCCACGGATTCACCGATGTTCTCGACGAGAACGGTCGAGCCTGCGGCGAGTGATTGCTCAATAACGTCCAAATAGCCACGTTGGCCCAATCTTATCACCATCAGATTATCACTGTATTTTTGTTTTATCCATTTGATGCCTTGAAGCTTTTTTTTAGAAAAAAAAAGAAAACCATAATCGTTTCTAGGAAAAGTATCTCGGACCTCTTCGATGAATCGATCAAGTTTACCTGCGGATCGATCATCAGCGGCCATCGATCGGAATTCGTGAGAATCGTCGCGTTCTCCGTCGACATTCTGTCGTTTGGCAGACCCTCGTTGTTCCATTTGGCAATTTGCGTGTCATTCGTCAGCAGCGACAGTGGATCGAGACCCTCGGTTATGGGAATTGATGGCTCGATCGTTCTCACGAATGTCAACCATTGTTTGTTCAATAAATCTTGACGAAAAGATTTTGTGAAACAGCCTACGTAAGAGATAAATGCCGTCACGAGTAAAACGTCTCCCGGCAGAGTCGACGCTTGTTGCATGAAACTGGAAAATTAACAATTAATTCCCCTTTTTTCCTCTTTTTAAGAGAAACTTTACTGTTGAAAATATTTTTTGTTTGGGAATTTCATGGCACGATCTTCAAAATTTCCAAAACGACGAGAAAACCTGACGATTACCTTCAAGGTTATTGCAAGGTCAACTTTTATTTCACATGAAAAACCTCTTTTTTGACGTTGACAATCGATGGAGCGGAACATTTTACGTTGAATATGTATTTGCGTCATAGATACATTTTGACCTTGAAGATCCTCTACGGTCACTAAACTTGAACAAGGTATGGGTACCTCTGCGAATAGTAGCTTTTCAAATTCTTTCGTGACGAGCAAAGTTATTAATTTTAATAAGGTGCATTAAGCAGTAACCTTGTCAACTTTTTTTTAAATAGAAACTTTAATAGAAACTTTTTTTGAAATAGAAATTGATTGATCTTTTACGAAACTTTTAACGTAAATGTAAAACTGTTCTATTGAATTCTAAACTCAAAAATACAGGTTTCCATAAAAAAACAAAGGTTGACCTTGAAATCACATTGAAGGTCATCGTCAAGGTCACTGCTAAATGCGCCTTATTGAAATTCCTAACTTTGCTTGTTACGAAAAAATTATAAAAGCTTCTATTCCCAGAGATATCCACATCTTGTTTAAGTTTAATTGGCCTTAGAGGACCTTCAAGGTCAAAATCTACCTAAGACTTTAATACATATTTGAACGTAAAATTGTCCGCTCTATCGTTTGCCTATGTCAAAAAGGAGTTTTCCATTTGAAATAAAAAAGTTGACCTTTAAAAACTGAAGGTAATCGTCAAGCTCAAAATCAAGGTCACAATTGAATTCCTCGTCAAAAGTTCCAAAAATGACCTCGATCTTTCTGAAAAATATCTTAACTCAGGAAATATTCAACCATCCCGTTACTTTTGTGACACCATGTATTATAATTTCAACTTTATCATGACTGTTAATTTTTTTTTTGTTCAAAGGTGGGATCATAAAACAATTGCTGATAATCCAAACGTGATTGTGGGATTCATACTTTGCGACTGAATCTGCCCAGCGAACATTTTCCGAGGCAAGACCACCGACCAATCGATTTGCAAGTGCAATGGTAGCATTTGTCGCATCAGCTTCCTTCTGGCACTTGACCTTTTCCGAGGTTGCTTGTTCAAAATCTGCGGTCAATTTGCCCAATTGTTCTTCCAGAGACTGTAAGTACAATTCCCCAAAAAATGACAATATGCGCATCAGCGGTAATTCGATTTTTTGTTCTCTGAACAAAATTGCCATTCTGTGCTGAACTTACAGCGACTTTTCGCTTGATACCTCCGAGCTTGTCTTGCGCCGCTGCCAATTCGGCATTGGCCTGTGCCAGTGCTTTTCTCTTTGGCTCAACGTCGCAGAAGACTTCATAAAATTTCACGATATTTATTACCCAAGCGCAGAGACCAGCTGCGGCGGCTGATTTCGATCGCACGAATTCAGGCTCGAATTCCGAATCCTTCAGATAGGGTTGTATGGCCTTGGTCACTTCGGGATGAATGTTTTCCTTGTCGTAATTGATGAGTCCATCGAGAAAAGCGTCGACTTTGGCCATGACGATCTACGAGTAGATGGAAGCGGCTTTTAGTCGAGAAATTTGGGTGTTTGCTTCCATCGTCAGGGACAAAATGAAATTAGGGGATCTTGAGAGCTGCCAAATAATTGGAACAATCTCAAAAACTCGTTTTGCCATTAATCTTCGCGAAGAGGTACCGAAATATACTTTGAAACTTCATCGCTACGGGATTACTATCGTCTGGGATGGTGTCGCGAGTCTCGTGGAAAAGCCTCGTTAATGCGAGAGGCCTTATGTCTCTTGGGGTGCTTCGCGAACATCGAGTACCTTACCTTGGCGGCTTTCCAACTTCTGTCCTTTGGCACTTTGCCGCTCGGCGCCAAGAGTACCATTACCGCTGCAGTGACGTTGGTCACGGCACCCGGTGGAGAACCGAATGACTTTAATTCCGTGAGATTCGCTTTATTGAGGGTATTCAAAGCCTCCTGAGCTGCCAGCAACGCTGGTTCAGCCTTCATCAAGTCCGCCTCGCAATCACGCTGTTTCTTCGATACTTCCTCCGCGATTATAGCAACCTTGGATTCCTCCTCATCCGCTGAATATCGTTGAACATGTATTTTACAAAATTTACATCATCATTTCTCTCATTTAGCACAACAGTGAAAGGTCCAGTGAACAACTGGAAATTCATCTTATAACATTAAGGCGGTCTTCTGGTCTAAAATTTTGAAATTTTTTTTTTTTTTCATTTTCTCAAAGTTTAGACCCTTAAGAATATATCCTCGAAAAGAAATTTTTTAATTCCAACGATTTACGGAGTTATAGTTATTTTAGTGACGCAGCGACTACGTTTTGGTTGTTCTCAAAACTAATTTTCTCAACTGCAGGTTTGACATGATATCTCAAGTTCTACTCGACCGATTTACTTCAAATTTTTTCTACCGCCCCTACCACTTTTGTATCAAAATTGTTCTTTTTTAGTTTTGTAAACAAATTATAAACTATGAAAAAAAGAGTCGAAAAATGCCTTTTTTGTTCAAACAGCCGCCATTTTGCAAAATTTTTTTTCCGCCTTCTCTGCAATAGAGTCTACAACGACATTCTTACTTATTGAGAAAATTTTTCAAAATTTTTTTTCAGAATTTTGTATCAACTTATTTAATTTGCATTTTTTTTCTCGATTTTTTTTTTTTTGTTTCTTTCCAAAATATTAATTATTATTAAATATTAATTTATTGTTATTATAATTTTTTTTCAAAATGGTAAAAATATATTTTTTTTTTAATCGATCTCGACAAAAAGCTCAAAATGTATGTCTCTAGACCAGAATACCGCCTTAAAAGTCTCTCACTTTTTCTTGGTAATCGATAATATAATTCAAAAAATCCTTCGTTTCAGGATTAGCTCATTTCATGCAGAAACTACACTACTTTAAAAAATTAAGGGGACAAAAAAATTTCCTAAATTTTTAGTGGTTTTTAACAATGCTGTAACTCAGTGAAAAATTGTCGTATCGAGGTCTAAAAACTTCTAGTTTTAAGATCTTTCAGCAAATAACAATTCAAAGCTACAGTTTTCACGCAGTCCTAAGAAATAGTGAGAAAAAAAAATTGGCAAATTTCTATTACTTTTTTTTTAACTTGTTAATTTAGCTTTAATTTGCTTTCTTTGAGACCTCGATGCGACCATTTTTCACTGAGATACAGCATTGTTAAAAACCACTCAAAAATGTAGGAAATTTTGTTGGCCCCTTAATTTTTTCCAGTAGTGTAAATCTACTCGATTTTTAAAGTTCGGATATTCGAAGCGACTCAAAAATACCTTCAAGGATAAACAATTATTTTTCCAATATCCGTAAATATTTAGTGTTTAACAAAAAAAAACCAAAAATACCCGGAAACATGCTCTTTAAGGTGCATCAAAATTATTTCAACACAGGTTTCTTCGAGAAATAAATTGGGAAAATTATCATTGTTTCTGGTGGACCACAAAATGGTACTTCGAATATCACATTGACAATTTACTTCCAGCATTGTTGAATGAAGCTCAATACAAACCCAGCGCTTTCTCCGTCTGTACTTTCTCTGTTTCAACGCCGACAATCGCGATCAAAGCATCAGCGGCTTCGTTCTTCTGGTGTAGCTCGATTTCCTGGACCGCGAGAGTCTCCTTGAGTTCATCCACCTGCGTCGCCGTTGATCTTAACTTGGCGAGACCGTTCTCGAGACGCTCCACTCTACCGCGCAATTCAGCAGCTTTGGCTTTGAGCAATTTAGCGTACAAGCTAATTTGTTCCAGAAACGACTTTGGCGTGGTGTAATTGTAACGTCGCTCGCCGGCCAAGTATAGACGGCTAGCGGCGTTCACGCTCGTGTGAGCGTGAGCCATAAACTTTGCCGCCGATTCCCTAAAGTCATCAAAGTTTAAATATATATATATAAATATATGTGTCTATATAAACAGACGAACCCAAGGAATTATTCATCGCGAGTCGACTATAACCGTTTGAAGTACGGCAAAGGTCAGCTCGTTTTCGTCACATCAATTCGCGTTCAACTTACCTAAAGCTCTCGGGAAGTTCGTCCAATTCCTGAAGAAACTGCTTCGATACGGACATGAGAGCTTCCTGCGGCCACTCGTGAAACCAATTGATCGCGGTGCAATTTATTATAGCTGGAAACTTTCGTGATCGTACTCGAAGAGTCGAGCCAACGGGGGAGAAACAGAGAACGACCCTTAAAACGAGATATTTTTACGACATTGTGTCATGACTCTCGGTCTCCTCTTGGGTATAGATGTCTGACATGGATGTGTCTATGTACACGAGTGTTATACCTGAGCTGTCGTCTAACCCGGTCGATGAAGAATTTCCAACAATTCTCTCGAGTATCCAATATTCCAGCGCCCTTCACCTCGTTTCGTACCCCTGAAATTGGAATTTCACACAGTCACCCTCCTCCTGTCTACGTTCGTTATAGCCATCGAGTGTTTCGCCTTTCTTCTCCTTCTTCCACCGTACAAAAGTGACAAGAATCGTGAGGCGTAACGATAAAATGTTCACTCTTCAAACCTGCTATGATGTTCTCCACCTCGTCCTCGGGAAACAGATCAGGCACTTCACCCGACGCCAGCATATCATTTATAAGAACGAGAAATTGTTCGTTCGGGACTTGGGCGTCGGTCATGAGAAACATAATGCCGATATTCTTCAAGCCTGACTTTGAATAGAGTCCGGCCAATTCGAACTTCAGATCAACGATGCCGTAACCCTTCTTCAATTGAACTTGCGACACTTCGAGGGAACTTATGAAAGCGGCTAAACGAGACAGACTCTGCTTTCCTGAACCACCGACCCCGACGAGCAAGGCGCTTCCTCTTGGTGACTCTAGAATCCTGTTTATCCGACAAACGTGCATCATCGCGTCCTCGAACAGGACTAGATTCATAGCGGAAACGAGATCATTGTAGCTCACCAAAGCTTCGGATAAGAGACGATGAAGTGTCTCCCAATCCTTCACCGGCATGTACTTTGGCTCACCAACGCCACCTGCCAAGGACAATCATTGAGACAGGGCCAATTACCTCATTTATTGGTAATAAAATGACCCATTACCCGCAAAGTGACAATAGATATTAGGTTTTTCCAAAATGGTTCCCTCGTCGACCTCATCGACGTTCTTCTTCAGGACATCAAGCTGCAGCTTGGTAAAGCTATCGATGTCCTTCTCGTCCGTCAATTTGTCGCCGTAAACCCTCTGCGTTTCGTGCATCCACAATCTTATTATGTCGGTAGGTGCTTGCAGACACTCATTGCCACTGAATAATAAGCCCTGAAAGCAATTCGAGAGATCTCGAAGATTGAAGATGTAGTGAAACTTGGAAGCGGTCGGTAGAAAAACTTGGGCGGATCGATGATGCAGCTGAAGGGAGGCTTGAACGATGTTGTTGCACAAATCAGTGACGCACTGGGGAAACCTGAAATTTCAATTGTTACATTGATGTGGAGACACAATCCTGTTGGTAGTTTGGTCGATGATCGATTATCCTCTGATTCACCTGTGCTCAAGATTCGCCAGATGTTGAGACAATATGGAGGCGTAGATGGTCGTGAGGGATTCTGCATTTGGAAAGCTCACGGCAAAGACAGCAAAGTGCCTCTGTAGCCGAGGATTTATCGTGAAGGAGCCGGCTGTTGGATTCATGCAACTGACGTATTGACAATTGTGAATGTCCTTGAGTGAAAGCTTCGTTCGATCGTACCAGTGTCCGTAGTCCAGATGTTGACGTATCATTGTGTGCGGCTGTACGGTACCGTAGGTATCAACTTCGGGCATATTAAGGTCATCGACGAAATATATCAGAGTCTTATTTCCCGGTGGACCGTAATTTCTGCCTGCCTTCTTCTCCAATGGTTTCTCCAGTATCTTCTGCAGCATCTCCGACGAGGTGTAGAAATTGAACGGGACATTCGCTACGGCATAATTTTCCGACAGTTGGAGCAGCTTTTCGGAGACCAATACGGTTTTACCACAGCCAGCCGCACCGACCAACATCACCGGATGTTTTTCCGCCATCAGAAGATCCAAGAAGTATCGTATCCTAATTGATTCCGAAGTGTAAACTAAGACAGCTTGGAGAGGCATGTCGGGATCCAATTCGAATTTCGGCAGACGTTCCGACCAAGGAGTGAATTCCTTGGTCTCGGAATCGATGTAATAATCGAAGACTGTACCTTGAGCCGGGAATTTCACTTGTTTAAACTCGTTTACCCACCATTTTGTGAATTCCACGCGATAATCGACAGCTTGATCCTGGAACATTGACGAGCCGAATGCCCAAACAGCCGCGAAAACGAAGTAAAGCTCGTAGTGTTCCTTCGTGAAATCCGTCGCTGTCAATTCGGCTGTCATAAGACAGTGCAAAAGATGACAGAGCATCTCAACGTGCGCCATATCGGCGATCGGTGTGATCTTCTTGAATCTCGTTCTCAGTGTTTCCAAACAAGACGGTATGTACTTGTCGAAGAGTATAACGAGATTCGATTTTTCAGCTGGCAAAGTTCGTGTCTCAACCCAACTAGTGACATAGGGATTCCAGCCTAGATCCTGGGCGTTTATGTAAAGGATTCCAGCTCGGGAAACCGTGGCGGGCGTTGCTGTTCGAAGATTCGATATCTCGAACAATAATCTCATTGCTGGCGTTAGTGCAATTCTCTCGTTGCTCGCCAGAGTCAAAACTTTGTTGTCGTCCATAACAGTGTTCAGAGATTCGATCCACATTGGATCAATGTCACCGTCAAGTACGATCCACTTTGGATTCTCACCGCCCATATTAGCTTGTTCTCTCATGATAACGGAGAACAAACCGTCCTTCCATTCTCTAGTCGCTGGATTTATGATGCCGAAGAGTTCGTCATTCGTGACTGCTTTTGGATTGAGATCATTGTAAATAGGTTTTCTCTTGATGTTCTGATAAGTACGAAATAGGGAACGCCAGACTTGAGTCTTGCCACAACCAGCGGAACCAACGATAAACACCGAGTGTCTGACTTCGAGCAATTCCTCGAGTTGCACAACCTTCAGAATGAAACCATCCTCCGGCTGTAATGACAAATCAGCGGCGGCTTGTTTCACAGTTTTCTCAAACTCAACGTCGCGTTTTCGCGGCACATCCAGAGCCGGAAATAAATCGGCAATAAGTCCCATGAATACCGGTAGATCGTCCGAGACGACTTTGGGTATGTTGAAGTCGCGAAGGGCTCGCATAAGAACCTCTTCCTCCGGTCGACCTGGATCACCGCGTTTCAAGCTACCGGCAACGACCAAAACGGATTTTATAGCTCTGAGACCCCAATCATAGTGATCCTGTTTCGACAGCAATTCCTTGCATAGCGTGTACAGTGTTATGAATTTTCTCGCCAATATTCTGGCCTCTTGGAAACCCTCGGCGACCAGCATAATTTCGCATATCAATTCGAAATCCGGCACCACCATGGCGCAGGGTCGAAACAGGGCTTTTAGATTTTCCGGCAATTCCGTACGTCCGGCGTAGCCCGGATTCATAGTTATGAATATACCAACGCTTGGCACGAGCGCGATGCTTTCACCCATAAAATTGAAGGTCTCCTTCTTGTCCCTTATGGCATCTTGCACAGATTTCACTTGGACAGCAACCACGGAGAGAACCTCCACCGATATTCTGTTGAACTCGTCGAAACAACCCCAAGCGCCTGTCTGAGCCAAACCTTTGTATATGTTGCCGCAGGACTTGTAGTCCATTTGTTCGGAACAGTTGAAAACGTAGACCATGATTCCCAGTGCTCTGCCGAGGTCCTTCGTTGTCTCGGTTTTTCCAGTACCTGCTGGACCGGCTGGACCACCTCCCATTACCAGATGCAATGATTGAGTCAGGGTGATGTAACATCTGTCCGTCAAAGGTGTGATCACGAGTCTGAAAGATTCCATTCACATGAATCCTTCTTCATCTCCACTTTGGATGGACAATTACGTTCACTTTGGTCTCTAGCAACGATTCGGCAGTTAGGTAATTACAGATTAATCAAATGAGAAGTAAGAATAAAGAATACATCAATGACCACTTTAACTTGTTGGCTCTTCTGGCAAAGAAGCTACTCCTAAGATGCTGGTAACATAGCTGCGCTTTACCTTGGCGTATTTCCGAGATACTCGTGAGAATATTTAAACTGGGCGTCGCAAATATTGGCAAAGCAATCCTTTTCTCTCTCGTCCCAACGGTGTCGCAGTTGACTCTGCCATTGGAAAGCCTGGGCAGTCTCAACCTTGGCCTGTACGAGCTTCGCCACTACGTCCCTCGAGTGTACGTCTATGGTGCATATCGTCATGACTTTTTGTCGATCCTGCTTGCTCAGTTCACCGAGTAGCAGAGTTATCAAAGTGCTCAGCTGTGATATTTGTTTCTTCAGGTAATCCTTGAGCGCATTGTCGTAACCCTCCTCGAGTCTGGAGAAAGCAAGATTCACCTCGGTGGTCCACCAAATTTGGGTTCCACAGAGTGATACCTGCGCTGGATAATCGAAGAGCCACTGTTCTCGGGGCTTCTCCTCGTAACCTACCACGGCCTCACTGAAATAGTGCCTTGTCGAGACGCGCATCGCATTCTGAAGACGATTGAGCCATACCTCCACCGCACCATCGCAGACCATTTCACAATTTGCGAATTCCACGTATTCTCCGTCCTTCGCGTACATACCTTGCAATTTCCAACCGATCACAATCAATGGGTGTCATTTCAAGTACCGCAAACAAGAAAAAATCTGATGAAATATCTTACCTACGACGCGTCTGGCAGCTCCAGCTTCGACAATCGCAAAATTTAATCGCGCCATTGAATCGAACAATTTGGTCAAGTGTTTTGCCACAACTTCCGGCTGATTTCCATTCGACAAAACGTCGAGAAGATCGCTGGAGGAGACAAAGTAAAATCTTGGAAATGCCAATCTTTTGGTTTCCAAATATTCCGCAAGTGCTTTCTCACAGAGAACCAATTCCTTCTGGAGAACATCGAGCGCCGATGCGAGACCCTCTTTGTTCGTTGCTTCTACGACGTTCGGTGTTTTGGCCATGTCCTCCATCATTTTCTTGAACTCTTCGTCAATGCGATCGAAACGATCGGCATCGATCGGTAATTGTCGACGTATGTCCTCGGACGACATGAATATGCTCTCGAGATGCATCCACGTGCGTTGAACCTCGAACCACACTGTCGTGACTTGATCAGCGACGCACAATTTCTTCTGCCAAGACGACACTTCCTCGAGGAAATGTGCAATGAACTTCGAAGTTATGAGATTCTGCAGCTGGACCTGAGTTTATTGCGATTTTGTCATCAGATTTTGTTTCAGTAGATTTTATATCGACTATAAGCTCGAAGTATGATACTTTGAAGTCACTAGGCTGAAGGATCATGATGAAGTCACCATGGCTTAATTTTCTTATGATTCTGTCATCTCAAAATTTGATCCTATTTCTAAAGTAGCCAGGTCATCAATCATCACACTCAACGATAAAGTTCTTCGTGCCTTACTTTGAGCTCATAATTGTACTGGATTATGACAATTCCATGATCCCATTATCCAACTGATTTTTGGCGATTAATTTTAACCTGATTTTCCTCCAGAGTCTCGATCAATTCTTCGCTCGCTCTTAGCAACGATGCACCGGTTCTTGGATGAACTTCCCTCTCAAATTCCATTCCCGACCACGTGACGTTAAGTTCACGAAGATACTTCTCCATTGACATCTCCTTGACCGCTTTGTCGACGATATTCTTGACCTCCTCCTCGCACTCGTGAAGGCTGAGCTCGAGTAGATCGGCAAGTGTCGTTGACTCGTCCATGACGAAACGCACCTGATTGTGTTACATCATGGCTAAGGTATGTTTTTTATGATTCATCAGAATTGTTTATACTTTATTCGTGAAAAATTCTGCGTGTAAAATTGAGTGCAATGAAGATGAATAAGGTGGAATGAAGGGTTGAGAGAATAACTCTGTGAAACTTTTGTAATAATTGAATTTATTCATATGAAGCTGCGTGTATGAACTATGAACAATGATGCCTACAATAAATTGGCGGAGTTTTATGCAGTAACTTAAACAATGAATGATCGCAATGCTGAAATAATATCGATGATTTCGCATGATTTCTTTAATCCAAGACAATTCTAACGAAGGCATTATTTTGGAGATTGATTATGAGCTAAATACTATAAAATCTTAATCCTGCTGTTTCGTGTCACCATCATAAATTAAATTGAAGGCGACATTATCGCTAGTAATTGATATTTATTTGGGTTTGTGATTCTCGACGCAACAGCAGACTTAAAACACGGATTAATACTGGTTGATGATGATTTATGATTGATCTAAAATCTTTGATAACGAGGATTAATTATCGTGCGCGTATATACAGTGGACTTACGGTCATCTCTGGAGTCATGTTGCCCAATTTCTGTAACATCGATAGCGTATGTACAGCAGTGCAACTAGCAAAATTATCACGAGCCAGTGTAGACCAGTAAGGCACACATAATTTATGTACAATTTGTATTTGATAAATCAATTATGTCCCTGGAAGCCCTAAGTTAATTGACACAAGTAGATCTGGCGCGAAAAAAAAACTGTACAAATTATCCGAGATCTCGTCGCGTTGCAAAAACAATCAATGAATACCCAATCAAAGACAAGATTGACGCTCTTCTAAACCCGATGATACCTTGGTACTGTTCATCAATTGGCGCCAGTGTCTCTCGCGTATTGCCGGATTCTGCAATTCTCCAACAGCTCGCAATGACGTCAGCATATTCTTTACCGTAGCCTCAAGGGACACGTAAGTGTCCCACGGTCTCATTTCCTTGTCCAGTGCTGTTGTCCCCATGAAAGTCCATCGATATGAAATTTATGGGGAAGCAAGACAATAAGTGGTGATGAACGTCGAATCAAAGGACACTTTTACAGCTCTACCGATTGTTTCTCTACCAGAAATACCGCAATAAGACCCTGCAATTATCATCCTTATCAATTAACAACTCTACCGTATTTCTGCCCAATGTTAGGGTTTCGATGTCTACATCAAATAACAAACCTGCTCAAATTAATCTGTATCAAATAATAACCCTACCAAATCGGATCTCTACTTCATGACAAGATTACCCAAAATTCTGCTGCCCCAAGTTCCAATTTTAATAAGTGCGCTACCAAACAAAAGTGTCGGGGACTTGTGACTCCCAAGAAACACAAGATCCTTTGATTATATTTTCTCGAAAGGGGCGTATTTTGGCTGTTATTTGACGGCAACGTCAAGTTTTTCTGATATTGTTAGAATACATTTTTGGTTGAGTAATAACTGGTAGAGCTATAAATGTGACGAACCAACCTCTTATCTCCTTGGCGAATTTCTTGCATTCAATGTCCATGTTCTCCACATCGATCTTTCGCCACGGTGTCGTCTTCCATCCCTCGATGCTGCTCTTAACGATGTTGACATAATCCCAAAGTTGCTTCAGCATTCTGAGCTCTCTTCGGCATTGTCGAAGTTGCTTGAACTCCGGCACTGTCACCTCGAACAGCGATGCCGATTCTTGGATGTCTCTCATCTGACGCTCGAGCATGCATATCTCCTTGTCTGCCTCGTCCAACTGACCATAAGGATTGTTGCAATCGTACTTGAAGAAACCGTAACGTCGAAATGCCTCTCGATAGTGAACTATCGTCGTGTCGAAGGCCGATATTCTGCCGCGAATTCGCGATACCTCGCCTGTTTCAGTCACAGATGCATTATTTCTCGATTAGTCCTCTTTCCGGATGAAAAAAAATGGTTTCAACGGATTCGATTAATTGTCAAAGGAGTCACACCTGCTTGGAGCGGCGCAACCTGTTGCTTCACCATCAGTGCCAATTTCTTCGTGTTTGCCCACTGCTCGGGCAATTCTTGCAGCAAAACATTGACCTCCTCCGGTATGTCCTGATCGTAGAACTTGAGCAGCTCGATGGTCTCCTGAAGCGGATGAAACATCTCATCGGTGGTCAGTTGCCTCTCTTTAACGCGCATCAGATATCCCATGACACTGACGAGACCCGCGTAATCACCGGGTTGTATCTGCTGCAGCAAACCCTCGTCCGCGAGTCTGTTGAAGAAAAAATTTAAAAAAAGACCCACACATACTCTCGCCCATTTCGTATCGGCAAAAATGTTTCTACGAGCATTACAAATAGCCCGTATTAAGCGGAAGAGGAATGAAGCGCGCTTCTTAATCCACCGATGAAATCTCACGGTTCTGCTTCGTGTAATGTTGATACATTACGCGGACTTGGTCGTACATTTTACGGCTCACCGCGGGGCTTCCAGGAGTGTATCAATGAATTGCATCTTAAATTCGTACACGACTTTCATTTCTTAACGGTAATCATCATCTGGGAGGAGAGTCACGAACAGAGAGGAAAGAATGTGTGGACGATGGAGAAAACATTCAATTTGGGGAGTTTCCTCTAGGAATTTACGAAATTCCTAGAGGAAGCTCCTAGAGGAAACCTGTAAATTTTTTTAGATCTTAGCTTTATAATTGTGATGGAATATGATCATCACAATGTTGGTATTATTAAAATGGTCCGAAAATTTAAACAACGGAATTTGGAACCGACTTTGGAACCGATAAACTAGTTCGATTTTTGACATTCAGGTGCGAATACCAATTTCACCGAAATGACAGCTGATTTGTTATGGGAGCTTTTTTTTTTGATGATTACCTCTTGTTCTCAGTCTTTTTATTACCCCTAAAAAAACCAAGACACCGGTCAGGACTTTAAGAAACCAAATAATGTAAAATTTTCTGGCATCCAATTTTTTTTCAATCTTCCCATTTCAGCTTCAAAGAATTTTGGTCCATCGATTTAAACTTTCTTTGGCAATTCGTCTAAAGAAACTAGCGAGTTTTTAATAAAGCAAAAGTTCATTAAGGTGTTCGAATTTAAAAAAATACAGCAGTATTATCCAAAAGACACCAAGCTTCGGACCCCAGAGTTTAGATGAGGGAAAAATCGATGAAGAGAAATACAAGCGGTGGAACATTCAATTGCGAAGAATTGTGCGGAGTCAGCATTGGATAGGAGGATAATGGCGTATAATTTTCTCATGCAAGACCGACCTTATAAAAGCACCGAGATCGGATAAGCTCGTCGTGACTCGTTCAACGAGATGCTTCTTGAACATACTCGACCACTTGCACACGGTGTTTAGCAGCGATTGTCTAAACGGTCGTAGATCGACCCTGAACCATCCGCAAAAAACTTTCGATGGCTTCATTTCCTCTATCTCGAGATAGAGACCCTCGTAGAGGTCAATTTGTTCGCGAAATTGCTCCATTCTCGGTGACGAGGGCCGCGGTCCTTTGGGATCCATAGCGGCGACCATCTCCATCTCGTCCATCGTCAATTGCCGGCTGTATTCGAGAAACTGTTGCATCACGATGTCACGATCCTCGAGCCAGAGATACGCGTATCCTGGCAAAAGAAAGGAGAGGGTAGATGAATACGATCGAAGGAGAAAAACCTGGATCTTCCTCTCTGTCCCGTTCATTTTATCGACTCCAAGCACGCTCGGTCACGAATACTTTCGTCGTACGGATAAGCCACTGAAAATTGGCATCCACTACCGATGGATAAAGTAAAATCGACCAATACCTTCGAAGATACCGCAGAAATCCGTAGCTTCCTCCACGGCTTTGGTGACACCAGCCAGGATTTCGATCTTCATTGCCTTGATGTCATCGTCCTGCTCGAGTTCAACGGCGTAACCGGTTGACTCCCCGTTCTTCAATCTTGGCACAAGCACCGCCATTCCCATTATATCGTTCAGCAGTCCCACGATCAATTGATCAAGACCATTCGGGTCATCGGGATCCAGCGAAGGTTCGTAGTAGAGATCAGGTTCGCGAAGCTCGAGTTTCGCCTCGAGAAGTGGCTCCTTCTGACCCAACGGGTCCATATTTTCCGCCAGATAACTCAGACAACATCCGACCGCTTTTCTCAACGATTCCGTGACAATGTCATCGACGTAACCAACGTACTCGCACCATGTTTCACCCAGGCGATCCGTTATCTCGAAGAGCTTCTCATTTTCCCGCAGAAGATCGTGTATCTGATCGGCTGCACGCTCAATTTCGGCGTAACGTTTGGCAACTCTTTCCGACCGCTCGTCCAACGACAGAAGAGTGTCCTTTCTTCTGTCACGACGCTCGATGAGTGGCGTTTTCGTCCACGGTTCCAGGATACTGCGAACCTTCTCGACGTTCGATTGGGTCGATTTCAGACGCTTCCAAAGACCCTCCACGAGGACACCAAGCTCGCTTATGTAGTCCGGCAGACCTTTTGAACGCCAGGACAGTTCCTTCTCGCCGCGTGTTACCAACGAATCGATTCTCGCCACCTCGAGCTCGATCAGTCTGTATTCAACTTTTCGAGAACTTCGACGTATATCATTGTAAGACATAACCGTACCGCCGAGCAGTGTTCGGAATTTGCGGAATGTCTCAGCCTCCTCGAAGACCTATCAGTGCAGATATTAACTTCTTAAAGATCTCCGAAATTTGGAATGGAATTTGTTCCTACTATATCCAAGATTTTTTGGAAATTTATGAAATAAAATTATCAAATCGACGGCAGTATGGAAGAACGTGCTATCTCAAATTGTGCTAGAAGAACTTGCTATCTCAAATTGTGCTAAAATAACGTGCTATCTAAAATTGTGCTAGAAGAACGTGCTATCTCAAATTGTGCTAGAAGAACGTGCTTTCTCAAATTGTGCTAAAAGAACGTGCTATCTCAAATTGTGCGAAAAGAACGTGCAATCTCAAATTGTGCGAGAAGAACGTGCTATTTCAAATTGTGCGAGAAGAACGTGCTATCTCAAATTATGAGTGAAGAAGTGACATTTGAGATAGCACGTTCTTCTCGCACAATTTGAGATAGCACGTTCTTCTCGCGAAATTTGAGATAGTACGTTCTTTTAGCACAATTTGAGATAGCACATTCTTCTAGCACAATTTGAGATAGCAAGTTCTTCTAGCACAATTTGAGATAGCACGTTCTTCTAGCACAATTTGAGATAGCACGTTCTTCCATACTGCCGTCGAAATATTATAGTACATTAACGAATATCAATGTTGATGAAGTATCAATTTCGGTGATCAAGAATTGAAAAATGATAAACTCTTTCACGTTTCGATCCCTATTGGGATCCTCTTCAGAAATTTTATTTCCATCGGGGTTAACATTTTACGTTTTTTTAAATTATTTTTCATATTCAATACTGTTGGTATCTTGAAAAACCTCTAAAAGTGTTGGTTTTTCCATTGAGGATTCAATTTTTGATTCAAATACACGAATGGAAATTCAAATTCTAAATTGTTAAGTGTATCTAGTAGACTGATTAAAAAAAGCGACTATTTTTTGTTTTTCGAAATACCATATTAAATACTTTCGAGAAGATGAAAAAAGATGCCTGTTAAAAGCAAAGCTCTTTATATAAATATTTAGATATGTATCATCGCAAGTTTCTATTTCCTATTGAAATAACGTAGGAAAAAAAGTCAATGTACCAAAATCAACGACACGTATTCTCGTAGAGAATTGAATGCTCTACAAAAAAAATCTCTTAGGTTTTTTCGATAAACTCATTGCTTCAAAAGTTATTCAAGGTTAAAGTTAGATTTAGAGTAAATTTAATTTTTTTTTTTGTTTCCGGAAAAATGTTTAAACTTATTACTAAATATCGTAAAATCTATCTTGAAACAAAAGTTTACATTGAATTAACATAAATAACCTAATTTTTAAAGAAATGACCAACAGTATTCACCAATATTCACAGTTTAATATACATATGGGGCATTCCATACCAAGTCGATTTGAGTGTGACCCTCGACCTCGCTGATTTCATTAACGATTTTTTATATGATTCTTCCAACTCAAAATAGCATTCAGAATTTTTTTCAGATTCTTAAAACCAAATTTGAGAACGTTATGATTTTTTGAACATTTTTTTTCGAAAACCTCGAGGGCCGTACTTTAAAAATTTGAAAAAATTCTCAAAAATCCGGTGTCAAAAATGAAAATTTTTTACTCAAAATTCATGATACCCAGGATTTCTCTTCCACCTCGAATTTAGGTTTTTATAAAGAAAACGTAAAAAAAAAACGTAAAAAAATTTAGTCTTCATAACTCACTCTCCAAAATTCGCACTTCATCAAAATTCAATTAAATAACTCACTTCAAGATTGAAAAATACCGACTCTAAACAAAGAAAAATGATTTTTTTGGCTAGATTTTCCATCTCCTCGGATGGGTCGTCTACATAGTCTTCAAAAATGGGAACAAGAGAACTTCATCAAAACTAGACATTCTCCAAAAAATCCATTTGTGAATATGAATAAAAAATTGAATCCTTAATGAACAAACCAACACTGCACATGATCCAAGGTTTTCCTAGATATAAATATGGGGAAAAATAAACCGAAAATGTAAAATGTGAACTCAGATGGAAAAAAAAATTCTAAAGAGGATCCCATCGGGATCTAAACGTAAAACAAGAGTTTAATCGTCATCTCTTGATCATCAAAATTGGTCCACGTTCAAACTTTCCAATCATCATCAATGAATATAATACTGACATAAATGAAAAATCACAAACCAAGCTAATATTTTTTCTTGTAATAACCCAGTAAAACAACCCCCAAAAATTCTATTCCATCGTTCTTTTTAGGCCCCATTCGTCCTACATTTTTAAAATACCTCCAAAGCCACTTCTGGTATGTCAGCCCTTGACATTTGTTTCAGATAATTAACTTCCTTCAGTACCGCCAATAATTCAGGATCGAAATTCAGCTGTAACAAAATCGAGCCTCGATCTCTGGCCAACAGAGTTTGATCCAAGCCATTCTTGACGGACTCCGGAACATGTTGGGCCCATTCGCTGAACAAAATGGTCTCTTTTTCGCTCAACATGCTCAACAATCGTTCGTACCGAGCAATTATGTTCTGGCCTTCTTTGCTCTCGACAATCCTGTTGTTTGCAATATAACAATTGAAAAATACGTCAATTTTAGAGGAATTTCTACTTCACCAAAGATCACTCACGATGGCTGCAAAGTTCTGAATGATTGCACTGGCAGATCAATTCGTTGCCGAAGCATGCTCGTAAATTGCAAAGCCGCTGCCAAAGGTGGAAGATCGATCATAGCACCTCGTGTTCCACGAGTAAACATTAATTCCACCATCGTCAATTCGTTATTGAGCAATTCGACGATCCGAGAATAACGATCGGTAAATTGTTTGCGAATAACTGGCCTCTCAAGGACAGAACCGCCGATATTGATGAGCTATGATCCAGAGAATTAGAAAACGGGAGGAAAGGAATTGAATCCAGTGGTTCAAAGGGATCAATGTTCATATGTCATCAATTGAAACCTCATTGAAAGTTATTGAAGCCAAGTTGTATTGAAACCTTGAAAGAACTCTCCAAGTTGCCACAATCGTCGAAAGCCTGGCACAATATTGCCGCCAGTTTGCTGTCCAGATCGGTGATGGATTCGCCGAATTTGGCGCAGTCAACGGCGAAGGACTCGTCGTCGGGCTCAAGTACGTCGCTGGCACGTGCCGAGAACGAGGCAAACAATTGTTGAAACTCCTTGAAAACGGCGACAATGCGAGCGCTCAGAGAACGGCCGAGTATACCGCCGACCTCGATTTTCTCGAGTTTGGAAAATTCAAGAACCGTGCGAAAAAGCCATTCGATGTCGGCTAGACGCTTGAGAAAAGCGTCGAGACGATGAAACACCGCCGAAGCATTGAAATTCCAAGGTGGCACGTTCGTCCTCATGCCTGGCTGTTGTCTCGCACGTTCGAACTGTTGTTTAAATTCCTCGAGGACACCTGGTGTTGAATTGATTTTCTCGATTCATTCTCAGGTAGGAAATCAAAAGGCTGACGATGGGAACAAGCTTGTGCGAGCCTTGTTTCACCGAGCCTGAGTGAGACAGACCTGGGCCAGGTTTCATTGCACCATTTAGAGCAGCCTGGAACCAAGACTGGCTGCTTAGCCTAAACTCAGGGATATTTCAGGTTTTATTCAGCCGGTGCATTTTGAGGCTAAAAAATCAAGGCTGGATGCAGGCTTGTTTCAGGTTGTGATAAAATAAAATAATTAGCCTTAAAATTCACCAGCTGAATAAAGCTTGAAATAACCCTGAGTTTAGGCTAAGCAGCCAGTCTTCGTTCCAGGCTGCTCTAAACGATGCAATGAAACCTGGCCCAGGTCTGTCTCATTCAGGCTCGGTCAAACAAGGCTCGCACAAGCTTGTTTCCATCGTCAGCCTTTTAGCTGATTTTGAAATAATATTTTTTCTGTATTTTTATGAAATAAAATTTAGCAATAAATGCGAGAATATTTTGAAATTGCGTATCTGAATAATATCTGAATAGCATCTTTCAAATAATAAGATAATCAAAATAAAATTTAATACATATATTCAATATGATATACATACACATGCATATATATAAATTAAAAATATGTTATAAATAATACAAATACATAAATGGTAATAATAACAATATAAATTAAGTAATAATATTCATTATTATTTAATATTATTATTATTATTACAAATATATTAATAATATTTATTATTATTATTATTATTGTTATTATTAATCATCTGATTCAATATTTGATTTTTTTAAGTTAAGTTAAAAGACAAGTTGAACAAAAAAATGGCTTTCGAGTAATGAAAATAAATTCTTAATACTATTTTGGTACGTATTTATTTCTCGGCCTGGGTTCTATAAATATGATATTTACATCAGTATATCAAAAGTAGTCGGTGGTGTAGTGGAAAGCGTCCCAGTCTTAGGTCACTAGGTAGGCTCGATAGGTAGGTAGGTTTCAAATCCCATTCTGGTCTCGTACGTATTCTAGGGTCCGCGAATATGCAAGAAAACTAAATCAGTCGGAAGAATCCATGAACTTTCAAATTATCAATTTTTTTATAAATTTAATTCATGTTGAATTTGAGGATATGCGTAAAACGAGGGTCACGGGTTCAAACCCCACTGGGGGCAAAATTTTTTTTTTTCTTAAAATTTTCTTTTTTTCGTTACTTGACTTTTAGAAACTATTAATTATGAATATGGAACTGATTTTCATCGTAACAACTGATAAATATATGGAAAACATAAATAATTCTGCACGGGTCATAAATGCTCGTAAAGGCTTCATTAAGGCTCGTTTCAGGCTTAGCACAGGCTTTTCTACCAGCCTTTGGTTAAACCTGTGTGCAAGAGCCTGAAACCGCGTTATCATTCAGAGGTTTTCCTGGGCTTAAAATCAGGCTGGTGCTCAGCCTGAATTAAAAAATGTGAGCCTTGTTTCAGGGCTTGGCGAGCCCTTTTTTCATCGTCTATTCCTACCTGGGTTATCAACAATTCACTGTTCAGAACTTCCTGTATCGAGCCATTTTTATTATTGCAGATCGACTTGGTTCAATCGCTAATCACTGAAAGCTGAATGAACATTTTGGGTCTGGAGTCACGAAAGTACGATTTTATTTCTTCAATAAGAAATCAAAAAATTGAACGCTCACCATCTTGAATAAACTAATTATTTTTAACACAAAGAGTCATGGAACATTGATGAAAAATAAAATATGCAGAGGCGTACCTCTTGCGAATGAAAAATCTTACTTACCTCTAGAGATTTGTACACGTTGAAGAGCCTCGTCGACGTCACTCTGAAAGATCGACGAGGGATCGAGGAATCTTCTTGCCTCCTGTATCAACAGGTTGGATATCTGCCTGAGCATAATGATGAGCTTGCTCGAGCTCTGATAGTAGCGCGATTTGGCCCAGGCGAGACCAACCGTGTGGATGAGGGTCGCCATTATCGGCTTAGCCTCGGAAAAGTCAATTTCCTCGATGGCCTTGAAACATCTTCTCAACGGTGTCAAGTACAACGATATCTCTTTCGCCTCGGCAAGGGACGACACGACGTTCCCGAATAACGTGCGAAAACAGGGATAGTAAGCGCTGTCTGTAGTCTCGAGGATTATCGCCATTTTCCTAACTCTGTCCTCTCTTAGCTGATCAAAAATATATCTACGTGATATAAACGAGCGTATCATGACTAATTCACTTGGTTGGATCATCATCGAGGAGTCTTTTAGCAACTTTTTCCATAGAGAACTAAGTTTAGCTTTATCTGTCAACGAACCTTAGGTTAACCAAACGCTTTGACCAATATTCCAACTCAACGTTTGGCGTCGGATTCTGACCATTCTCGAATGCCGCGCTTGACTCGTGGGTCACAACGTCGTTAACCAAGTAAGCCCATTTTATGACGACACCCTCGATTGCACTCTTCAAATACAGATCAACCGCTTGTGGTCCGTCTCGAGCAATCAATCTCTCGACGTTTGCAACTTTTTCCAAACCAGCTGGCATCGGTAATACCGTCTTACCGTTTACCTGACCTTTAACCTGTAATTAGCAGTCGTTTGGTTAGGGTAAAACTTGACTAAGCCAACCATTCGTTTTCATTAAATACGTTGGGAAGTGCTTGGTTGAAGGCTTTTTCAAAAATTTGATAAATTGTAGGAACTTTGAGTTGGTTAGTTGAGTTAGGTTACTTGACTTACTTAGGTTAGTTGAGTTAGGTTACTACAATAGTGAGAGTGCTTGGTCGAAAAACTCTTTAGAAGATTTGCGAATTCTAGCGAATTGAATTCCTAACTTGATAGAATATGGTTAACTACCCTTTTAGGAGTTTACAGGATTAGACGAATTGCTTTATCACAATTATGGTCAATTAAGTGAGTAACTAATTTGTGTGACCTGGTATAATGTTCCTCTGATCGAGTGAACGTGTCTGCAAATATCCTGTATCGCTATTTCCGGTAGATCTTTGTGATTTTCCGGTTTACTCAAGAGTGGCGCGAATATGTTGTCAACGAGAGTAGCGAGTTCGTCAACAACGCGATTTGACAGATCTCCCATTATCAACATTTCCGAACATTTGTCACGTTCTTTTGGCACTGGTGCGTGTCGTACTTTGACCGCATAAGTTCCTGAAATTAAATAGTATTTGTAAAACAGTACAACAATATATTAATTGATGGCAGAACTGCATTCAAAAATCTCTAAACATTAAGTTTGAACATTTGAACGTAATTTCAGCATTTTAGGGAATTAGAAAAAATAACTGATGTATAAAAAATAATGATCCAGGTTTGAATAATTCCAGTCTTTGTAAAACTATTTATTTTCTAAGAACAACTTAAGGTAATGGTTACATTATATCAAAATGATATTAAAATAATGAAATTGATGGCAACGAATGATATCAGTTGTCCAAATACTCCGTAAAATTTCAATGCGCTTCCGGAAACTCGTTCTCGATTGCGATTTCGTCAATCTGCCATTGATTTATTCTCTACCTTTTATTTTCTGGAATTTTGGAAAATTTTCGATAACAAGCTTTCTAATCGTCGTTGAAACTTTTACGGAGTATATTGTAATTGAATTTCAATTTCAATTTTTAACATCTTTTTGAACGAAGGAACTACTTTAACCCTTACTTGATACACATCTGCAGAATAACGTACTTGACACAGTGGGGTCGTTTGTACCCCAGCGATGAAAATTCTTATAAAAAATATACCATTTAATATTTTAACTTGCAAATTTTTTCAGAACTTCTTAAGAGGTTACTTTCCAAAGTTATACAGGATTTATAGTAAAATATCAAAGTTAAATATGATAAAAAAATTTAAATATCCAAAAAAACTGAAAAAATGACAACTTTCACGGAAAAAATCATAACTTTTTAATTTTTTGACAAAAATGGTCAAAAATTGAACTGAGTTTGCTTCATATATAGCACTACAAGAAAAAAATAGTAGTAGTAAAATAATATAACAGGAAAAAAATTCGCACAAAAGTTTCGCACTCGACCTTACTTGACACACTGGACGAGACCACTCGACTTTGGACGGGTACTACATGAAAACTTATTGTCTTAGAGTGATGCTACAAGCTTGAAGGAGTAGTGGCAGCCTTGAACTAATGACAGATGTCGCTACAGATGCCATTTTTTTAGATTTAGGTACTTACGATCAAGGAAATTTAGGCTTGGGATATTTTTTACCCCAGTGTGTCAAGTAAAGGTTAAAATAAATAATGATATAAATTTTTTGCAAACCTTTGGTCCTCTGACAAGGTATCGGAAAACTCGTAGAAGCTACGAGCTGCGCATTGGGTGTCAAAACGACGAAAAGCGCGGCGGGTAAAGGATTGTCGAGGAAATCGAAAACCGCAGTTCTGTGCTCTTCCGTCATCAACAATCGTCCCCATTTTTCCGGCTTGAGTTTCAATGATTTCTGGACGAATGATCCAACGTACTCGAGTCTAAAGTCGGACGGTGCCTCCGGACTTGCCATCACTGTAAAGCCACCCCCGACATTAATACGTCACAATATTGACTACCCCTGTCAATTGCATAAGAATGCGAAGGAAAAAAGTCTTCGGAGCACGTCGACCAATGGCTGAACAGATCCACAAACAACTTTGAACCGTCCCAGTCGAATCGCAACAGAAAAATAAAGAGTTTGGGCTGTTACACTGTCTTTGCTGTAACTTCTCTCTCGTTTTCCCTCTCTCTTTCTTATTCCCTTCGACCCTATTGTCACGACAGGAAGCAAACGCACGTGAATGTATGCCCGCCAAACAAAACTGACGTTGCACGCGATCACTTCCGCCACAGTGACAGGCACGAAATCTCCAACCCCCGCAAAACAACCCTCCGCGCCATCGGACTTTCTCCTATTGTCTCTGTCTCTCTCACTGTCTATTCTTCGTTAAACATAACATATTGTATATGCACTTTGAAATCTCGTTATTGCCAAATTTGCGGGTGAACGATAGTTCGTTCAAAGCCGTGTTGGAACGCGCACGCGATTCCAATGAGAGAAATCACTCCCAGAGAGATCATAAGTTTTTGCATCATCGATTATACCAAAAAATCGAATTCCAGAACGAAATAACGAATAAAGTGCCAAAAAGCTGAATTTGAGAGAAATTAAATATGTTAGGCAGATAAATTTATAGTCAATGTGCATACAAAAATGAAGTTTAAAGTTGGTGCAGTTGCTTTTGGAACAGTTTTTTTAAAATGTACTTCACACGTGCACTTTGAGAACAAATTTGTAATTTTTCTTATCCAATTGCAGTGATTTTTTTTCCGAGAGATTCTCCATGAATTCACCATTCAAATTATTGGTGACGTGCACTTAAAAATAAGTTTGTAATGATTTTTTCTTCAATTCCGGTGATTCTTGCGTTTCCAAAAAAAATCTCTATTGAATGTTCATTTGAATTGATAATTATCGTTAAAAATGATCCTAGAAAAAAACTAGAACCTTTAGAATTAGGATTACTAGAATTATATTAAAAAATTATCATTATATAAAAAAAATTATGTCATTTTCTAATCACAATTAAGGTAAATGTCCCAATTATTAAACAGGTCCCAATTATTGAACACTATCTTGTAATTTTATTATTTCTCATTCACCTGCATGCATTTGATTATTTATAAAAATTTCATTACATGTACGGAACTTTTAGCTATCGAAATGTTACCTTACTTGTGCAAAAAAAGCTTGAATTAATAGAGAAAAAAATTATTTAATCAGCAACGGTGACCCAATTTGACGTCTCGTGACAACTGCTGATCGTTTTTGCTAAGACATGCCGCTTCACGCGTAAGGGCATAAAAAATTCAAAAACTGTCGCATCTCAAAAAGTAAAGGCGTTTCAGGTTCCTCAGAAAATTTCTTACAAATAACAATTGAATTTTTTTTTTGAATTAATTATTTGTTAAAAAATACGGTGTTTGATCATTGGGACATAGAAAATGCAGTGTGTCCCAATTATTGAACACTCGAATTCTCCAAGATGGCGCCATTAAACTCATCAAAACATCGAGACAGTTAACGCGTGACAGATCGTGTGAATCGGATTTGTTCAAACAAAAACTGTAAGTTCCTGAATGAACTTACCTTAATTTTTTTAATAATAACTCCAAGATCGTCAAATATATTTTTTATTTGTATTTCCGTGCAATAAACATAAAAAGAAAAGTGAAAAGAGAATATAATCTAAATGTAACCTAAAAATATGAATGTAATGTTCAATATTTTTTGCTCTCCGATATTTCAGTCGAGAAAAAAGAAAGCTGAGACAAAATCAAACGAAAACAGAACATAAAAACGAGGAAGCCGAAAATAAAAATAAAATAAAGTTCGAGTTGAAAAGCAAAAATAAACCAAATGCGAATGAACCAAAAACCTGTCAAGAGAGAATAAATATATATTTTTATATTTTTACATGATTAATAAAAGATTATTCGAGTGTTTGATTTTGCTTTTATTTCTTAATATTGTACCTAAAAGAATATTTTCAGAACGGAAAAAGAATTCTCGAGAGTGTTCAATAACTGGGACGTGCCTGTTCAATATTAGGGACATAGGCACTTCCAGTGTTCAATAATTGGGACATTTGCACGCTTCACATTGTTATAATTTTTTTTCATTTGATATCATTTAAAGGGTGATTTTTCGAAGGTAAAAATATCAAAGTATCATTTGGACACGAAAGCGATGGTTTTTTTCTTGATTTTATATTTTTTTCTCACCGAATTTAATCCCCAGATCCTTAGCTGTTCAATAATTGTGACATTTACCTTATTGATAAAAATTCGAACGGTGAATCTGGAGGAATCTGGAGGAATCACCGAAATCGAGCAAAAATTTTAGATTCTTCTTGGAAAAAACTAGACGATGATTCGCCTCCTTGGAATTCGTCGTAAGTCGATATTTTTGAAAAATCTATTACTAATATTTTCAGTTATCAAATTATCTTTTGACACAAATCACAATTAATTATCGTCCAATGGACAGTAAATATTTGTACCGAGTAATTTGAAGAATTAGCAGTGATTCGACTTGTGTTGAGCGCACGAACCTCCTTAAAACAGCGGATTTATAAGTAAGGTCGGGATGTCACCCCGTGCCTCGCTCCGGCAACCCCTATAAATCATGTCGAACCCGAGAGAGACTCTTTGCGTCACGAAATATTAAGCTGCCTTTCGTTTTGCGGAGCCCGGTTGGTTCATGTCACACGATCAATGCCCACTACCACGCTCTTGCCCATGTTACGTACATCCGAAAGGATGAAAAAGAAAGAAATTCATTTAGTTCTTGACGAGTCTTGTGTGACGACGCGATTTTGCGACGAAGAACGGGCCAAGAAGAGGAAAACAAAATTGTTCGTACTGTTTCAGGCTTCATCGTGTCTTAAGCTTGAATAAACTCATTTTCTTCGATATAAGGTTTAATTCCATAATTTCACATTCAACTTTTGTTGTTCGTTTAATTTTCACCAAACGACTGAAAGAAGTCGCAGTACTCCCCAAAAATAAAAGTGCACAAAATGTGAGGGAACAAATTATTTCATCGACAAAAGGGTATTGCTGGCATTCTTTATTATTAATTTTTGCATCGATAGTGGTGCGGTGCTTGCCCCCGAGAACAATGGAAAAAAACCGCATTCATCCGCCGAGAGACGCTTATTCGCGATAATGGAAAAATCTCATTGATGTGGTCGCGCTGGACAAATGGACGGAGCTTAACCGCACACAGAGTGAGCCTCATCCATATTTTAACTTTTTTCTCCATTTCCGTTCATATGACGTATGGTCAGGTAGTGCTTTTTGATGAGATGGTTGAAAATCATATGAAACCATGAAAAAGTTTGAGGAAAATGTGTGGAGAGCTGCTTTGGGCCTATGCATTTTTGAGAAGTTCGTTTTTTTAAACGAGTTCAGAAGATTGCCATTCAACAATGTCTGATGGATCTTCTGGAAAAAAAATGATTTTTGGCTCGTTAAGATTCTCAAAGTCCCTTTCAAGAGTTCTTTTAGTGATTTTTATCCTGATGCTGAAATTGCTTATCGTCGAGTTCAGAATCTTTTCTGTCAGACATTTTTTGGATCTATTTTATCTATATTAATTCTTGTGAGGGTTGATTCCACGTTTAATATCATGTATCAGTCCATTTAATTTGATCTTGAGATTTTTTCTAGAATTTTTTTAGAATCTGAATCCGGAAATTGCCTGGAGAACACTATGTAATTTGCTACTATAAAATTTTGGATGAACCATGCTGAAAAATGTGGAAAAACATTTTGGTCAGACTTGGACAACATTCAAAAACCATCGAAAAACCGATATTTTGAAAGCTCATAACTCTGGTCCCCATTATCCGAACGTGAATTTTTTTTTAATTTTTGAAGCCCGCAATGAACTAAAAAATTATGTTAAATTCATCTCGTTATCTCAATTTTTTATGGCGCTGGAAAAGTCTAAAAATTGTCAAAAATCAACGAAGAGAGTTTTTCACAAATTTTGGTGAACCAATTTATTTATTTTATTTTATTTGTAAAGCCTCCATGGTTCTGACCTTAGGTGACCTTGGCCTACCTCACAAAGCATGCGAAAATTCTAATTTTCCGCTATTGTGCCATATTTTCATGAAAATTTAATTTCTTTTATTTGCATAAATTTCCAAAATTTATAGTAAAGTGGCATCACTAGTTTAAGTTATGTTCACAAATTATGGAGGTGGATTTAGCAGTTTATCCACTTTGACCTTGAAACATTCTGAATTTGTTGAGAATTTTGGCGAGTTCGAAATGTTATTTTCTTCTCTCAGTTTTTTGTTGAAAATTTGACCCCAAAACAGAGAGAATTAATGAATTTTTTTCTATTTTGTACAAACCTAAACTGATCCAACATGTTCCGGTAAACGTCGGCAATTTCTGCCCTTTCTTTGCTCCACTCTCTTTTCTCTCTTAAATTATGTGTTGAAAATTTGACCCCCCAACGGAGATAATTAATACATTTTTTTCATTTTGTCCAATTTTATCCAAACATGTTCTGGCAAACATCAGCAATTCCTGCCCTTTTTTGCTCCACTATCTTTTCTCTCTAAAATTATGTGTTGAAAATTTGACCCCAAAACAGAGAGAATTAATACATTTTTTTTTATTTTGTACAAACCTAAACTTATCCTAACATGTTCTGGCAAACGTCAGCAATTTCTGCTCTTTTTTTGCTCCACTCTCTTTTCTCTCTAAAATTATTTGTTGAAAATTTGACCCCAAAACAAAGAGAATTAATACATTTTTTTCATTTTGTACAAACCTAAACTTATCCAAACATGTTTTGGTAAACGTCAGCAATTTATGCTCTTTTTTGCTCCACTCTCTTTTCTCTAAAATTATCTGTTGAAAATTTGACCCCAAAACAGAGAGAATTAATACATTTTTTTCATTTTGTACAAACCTAAACTTATCCAAACATGTTCTGGTGAACGTCAGCAATTTCTGCTCTTTTCTTACTCCACTCTCTTTTCTCTCTCTCTCTCTCTCTTTATTTCTCTTTCGTTCTCTCTTTCTCACCCCCGCGCCTCCATCATCCCCTAATCCGGGCTCCACGAGTTATCCAACGTACAAAGGACCCTCTCCGCATACTTTTCATTTCGTTGAGGATCCCAGCAACGACGACGATGAATTAGGAAAGAGGATGGACGCCCGAGAGAAAAAACTCCCCGTGTACGCTGCAGTATTATATATACATGTTTATGTATAACTATATACGGGGGTTGTATATATAAATACGTATATAAACACAAAACATCGGCCAAGAATATTGAATTACTTTTCCACGTCGTTATCGCGCGACCCCCGCGAATTTTCTTGCCCGTCGCGACTCCTTCGTTGCTTTTCTTCGCCGTTCCTTTTTTTTCATCCCTTATATCTTCACCCGCCGTTGCTTTCTCGCGCGTAAATTGGCCGCTCGCTCTCACGAACTCACATAATAACGCCAACTAACGAAAAAATAGATAGGGAGATAGAGAGAAGGAGAGAGTAAAAAACAAATTATATTTTTTTTACCCTCCAGGCTTGATGATATTATGCGAAAAACATTTTTTAAGCCCTCAACCGATGTAGAGTCAACGATAGCTTTCAAATTTTCTTATATTTTCAATAAACTAGATGCAATATTTTTATTTATTTATCGAGCTTTCTAATTTTTAAAAATTATTCAAAAACTCGAGTTACTTAATTTTTTGGCTAGAAAAAAAAATTGAATTATAAAAATCGCAATGATAAAAAATGGAGAAAGTTTTGTTTCATTTCTTCTAGAAATGGACGGATTATCATCGGAGTCCATATTTTATACGAGGATTTCGAGCTCTCACATTTTCAATTCGATGCAACGGGATCGCAATCCAATCGGTTTCAATTTCTTCAACGATCGTATCGACGATTTCTGAACTAGTTTTTTTTGCCTTAATATATATATATTTGTATATATGAGGCATTCCATACGAAACTGACCGATCCGTAACACCGACCTTTTTTTGTGAAAATTTTCTATTTTTTTTGTACCTACTGAAAGCAGTCTTTCAATTTTTTTTTAATTTTTTGTCTCAACCCTTCAGACTCCAATAAATTTTTTTAAACTTCATACAATTTTTTTTAAATGCTCATAACTTTAAAAAAAACGGAGATATCGAAATAAGATAAAAGATCTTTTTTTTCGTCTTGAGTTGTAATTGAGTTGTTTTATAAATAAAGATACAATAAAAATATCGAAATTAATTTTTATATTTTTTTTTCAGTTTTAAACGCAAAATATATTTTTTTTACTTAGAACATTTTGATTTTATTGAAAAAATTCATCACTTCTTAAGATACATTTTTACAAGTACTGAAAAATTCGCAGCTTACGATATTTTTTGTCTATTTTAGTGTTACGTATAATTTCAAAAGCGGACCAAAAATACAAGTTACGATTATCACAAGCTGCGAAGTTTTTAAGTTTAATTTAATTTAGTACTTGTAAAAATATCTCTCAAAAAGTGATAAATTTTTTCAGAAGAATCAAAATGGTCCATGTTGAAAAAAAAAATTTTTGAGTTTAAAATGGAAAATGAAAATGAATATCGATATGTGTTTGTATTTTTTTAATAAAACTACAACTCAAGACAAAAACAATGATCTTGTGTTTTATGATATCTCCGTTTTTTAAAAGTTATGTGCATTTAAAAAAAAAAGTGTCTGAAATTTTGAAAAAATTATTGTTGCTAGAAGGGTTGAGACAAAAATAAAAAAAAATTCTGAAAGACTGCTTTCAGTGCGTACAAGAAGATAGAACATTTTCAACAAAATAAAAAATACTCGGGGCTACGGGTTGGTCGGTTTCGCGTGGAATGCCCCATATATAAGGGTGGGTTATAGTATTATCCCGAAGAGACGTTGAAAATTGATGACCATAGCTTCGTCGTGGCTGCACATTCAGGATATTCACAGTGGGGGGGGGGGGGGTTGTAATGTGTGTGAGTGTGTTCTGCGAAACTTTGAAATTCGCGAAAAGTCGCGAAAGACCAACGAGAGGAGTGAATAATGTGTCCCCGACACCTAAAAGAGTGATTTCTTATTTCGGGGCTTTTGAACCCCGATGTCATTTTTCACTGGAACCAGAGGAACGCTATTGCACCCCCTCCCCCTTGAATTCACCCCCCACGCATGCACACAGATAGGGCATGCGAAATCTTGGTCCGGACTGTATAGATCTTTTTTTGGGGTCTTTTGAAACTTGTTTTTCTTCACTTTGCCCGGTAAAAAAGAAATCTATACATCTATACGTGTCTTCATCCCTCCGCACCCTTCTTTCTCTTCCTCTCGCGCTTGTGATCCATTCCCCGTATCTCTTCTTTCCGATCTATATGTAGTACGCCACGCACGTTTTTTTTCACTCCCCCCCCTTTTTTTTGATATCGAGGTTTCATCCCCTTCGGTGACGGCGTGGCGAAACACGCCACGCATCGCGGCGAATGTGCCGGGGCCATTTTCAATTTTCTTCTCGATTACGCCGAGACGTGCGGTCAAAATGCGGAAATGAGGCTTCGGGGGTGGGAAAATTCACGGAGAACGAGGGTCAATACGCGTTCGGCTGGCCAAACTCTTTTTTGACAAAGAGATACGAATTTATTGATTGCCGTACGGAATAAAGCCCTAAATTATTTTATAATGCGGGGTGCTTAAATATTTTCCGCATCATTGATATTTCAAATTTTTAAGGATGTTGAGTCCCTATGTTTTAGGGGTTGAAAGGTTGGTTACGTCGTCAATGGTTTCATTTTTCAGGCTCCCTATTTTATCTGAATTTTTTCTGAGCAGGAAGCAACATTTTTGGGGGGTTTTGGGGACTTGAACCTCCTTAAGGGTTAAAACGAAAAATGATGAGAAAATTCTGAAAATTTGGTATGTTTTTGTATGAAGTATTTAAGAGGTCGTGTAAAAATTTCTCGACGATTAGGGGAAGCTCGTTATTAAAATATTAACATTTTGATAAGAACAATTTTTTAAACAAATTAAAAAAATATTTATCAACAAATTTCGTTTTGTATCCGTTGCTTTCAATATAGTGTAGATATTAAAAAATTGAGAAGTCAAAAAAAAACTTATCGCAAAGTTATATCAGCTTCCGTAAGACTACATTTAATTTAATTTAATTTGTTAATGTTAATTGTTCGATAACGAGCTTCCAAATCGTCGTGAAATTTTTACACGACCTCTTAAATAATTCATTCAAAAACATACCAAATTTTCAGAATTTTCTCATCACTTGCGATTTGGGACTCAACATCCTTAAGTATCTGAATTAGAACACAATCAAAGTTCAATTTTTGCGATTTCTGCAATATTTTTTTTTTATATTATACAATTTTTAAATGCTCGTAACCTAAAATTTTGCAACGTCATACAATTTAGTATAATTTTTTTCTGAAACAAAAAATCCCTAAAATTCTTAATTTATTGTTATTCTCTATGTAAAAGGTTCGAAAAATTCCTTAACAACTCAATTAAACAATCAAGTTGAACATTTTTGTGAGAATCGTAACTCTTTCTCAAAATCTGACAATTAATTTAATTTAAGGTATTGAAAAACTGTTCAGCTTCACATTCAAAGTTGTTCTATGAAAATTAAGAAACCTTTCGTGTTTATTTTTGGCAATGATTACTCACGTTACAATAGACAAAAATAAACAAATTCTGCACCAGGGCTTTTTAAACATTTCAGAAGTAAATTTAAATAAAATAATGTATAAAATATCTCATAAAATATCCCAGAAGTTTCAAGAAGATTTATTATACTGGATACAAGAATAAAAAGCACAAAAATTGCACTTTTTTGCAATATTATTTTTTTTGAAAATATTATAAAATTTTTTAAACGCTCGTAACCTGAAATTTTCCAACGTCGTACAATTTAGCAAAATTTTTTTCTGAAACAAAAAAATCCCAAACATTCTTAATTAATTTTCTTATTGTTATTCTCTATGTAAAGGGTTCGAAAAATTACTTAACAACTTGATTAACCAATTAAGTTGAACATTTTTTGTAAAAATCGTAACGCTTTCTGAAAATCTGACAATTAATTTAATTTACGATATTGAAAAACTGTTCAACTTCACATTCAAGGTTGTTCTCTAAAAATTAAGAAACCTTTTGTGTTTTTTGAGCAATAATTACTCACGTTACAATAAACAAAAATGAACAATCAGGACTTTTTAAAAATTTCAGAAATAAATTTAAACAAAATAAAATATTTCATAAAACATCCCAGAAGTTTCAAATATATTTATTATACTGGAGGTAAAAATAAAAACCACAAAAATTTCACTTTTTTGCGAATTCCATTTGAGGTTGGTCCTTTAAAAGTGTAGAGAAAAATGAATCAATTAAAAAAAAATTAGTCGATGGCCAAAAATGAGTTCATATTCTATATATTTTTATGAATTATCATTTTTATTCTACCAAATGTATCATGATGCTTCAGACTACGTGGTAAATAACTTTGAATATTTTTACTCACAATCAATAAGAATGATTAAAATTCTTAAGGGGTTAGGTCGCTCTACAGACCAAATAAAGGGCATATTTCGTGATTTTTTTTCAACGAACCCATAAAATAAATCGAATTTACAAAGAAAGGCGTTCTATTATAAATCTAATTGGCAATACAACATTAAACCTTAAACCGAACCTTAAACCTTATCGAGGGGGCAGTAAATCAAAATTCAAATTTTAAAATAGAACCAATGGTATCACGAAAATCTGAGTAAAATTCCGTGACACAAATGCCCATATCGTATCAATTTGCATGACGAATTTATCAATATCTTTGATATCCTCGTACGTCGTTATCCCATTGATCGTCCAACTCGATTCACGAGGGGGCATCGCACGTGCGATGTTTCGACATCCGGCGAATGACACGTCAAACTTTTTTCTCTTCCAGAGAAATTTCAAGCTCAACCCCATCCACGCGTTGTGTTGCCCATCAACAAAAAAAAAAGAGAAGGAGGAGAGAAAGAAATCTTGAGGGAAGCCAGAGCGGATCTTCCACTGGAGTTCTTGGCAGTATATACCTAAAGGTATTATGGTAATCCTTAAAATCGCATATTGCTATATATTCGTATAATATTTTCGTGAGAGGAGTTCGGGAAAATTCGTTTTGGGACATCCCGAAGAGTCGGGGAAAAAATACAGAACCGCAGACGCGTGCGCGTTGGAAAAGAGAGGGATAGGCGAAGAAAAATTGAGGCGTTAAGAGAAAGAAAAAAAAAGTCATTCTGCACGCAGCCAACGGCCAGATCGACACATTCGATTTATCGATCTACGAAAGTCACGCATGTGTTTCCCGATGAAAACACATACGCCTCCTGCGCCTTAGACAATTCGATTTACCTCGCGTGTCCCTTCAATTTCTCGCGTTGAGTGAAACGAAAAAGAAAATCTTTGCGTGCCTCGGTTGTCGATAGGAAAAAAAAACGAAAACATTGCGAAAGACAGGAGAACCCACGTCTCTTCTTTGGCTATTATTTTAGAGGAAACAAAGGACGAGCGAAATTGCCTGACCGATAGGAAAATCAATTAAAAGCTCGGTTTTCCGAAGCTTTTTGTAGTTTAGAATATTTCTTACAATTCAGTAAAGTTGGTAAAAACATAATTTGACAATTTTGTAATATTTATGGCTCTCTTGTAAGTTAGGATAATTAATTTGCAGTGATTATGAAGGTTTTTAGAATGAAATGTTTTTAATTTTTAGGCGGTATTCTGGTCCAGAATTTTGAAAAAATCATTTTTTTTCTTCATATTCTTAAAGTTTAAACCTTAAAGAATATATCCTCGGAAGCAAATTTTTTAGTTCCAATAATTTACGGAGTTATAGCTATTTTAGTGACGCAGCAACTACGTTTTAGTTTTTCTGAAAACTACTTTTCTCAACTGCACGTTTGACATGATATCTCAAGTTCTACTCGACCGATTTACTTCAATTTTTTCACCAATCTTCAATGTATGACTCTTTATCGCCCCTAAAATGTTGGTATCAAAATTATTTTTTTTTCTGTTGGAAAAAAAATAAAAGCGATGAAAAAAGTCGAATAAGGTCCTTTTTGTTCAGAAAGCCGGCATTTTGCAATTTTTTTTTCCATTTTCTCTGAGGTAGGGGCTATAACGACATTCTTACTAATTAAGAATCTTTTTTTAAATTTTATATCGGATGACTAGAAGGGTTGCAATTGTGTCAGCCAAACACGCTTTTTTTTAGCTCCATCAAATAATTCACCAGCTTATAACTTATTAATTGTAATTTTTTTTCTCGATAATGTTTTTATTTTTTGTCAAAATATTAATAAGTATCTTCTTGAAAAATATAATGGTAAAAATATACACTACTAGCGAAAATTTTCCGGACAAAACTTCAAAAAAGGGCTTGGAACTTTCTTTTATGTCATTTCGCCGTAAGTAAACTTAGACTAATTTAACAAGTGACATTTTAAAGGGGAAGAATTCGGCTTCATTTCTTGTTTTTTAAAATTATTTTTACAATTTGTTTTTAGATTTGGACTCTAGCTATTTTGAAAATAACTGTTTTTCGCCTTTTTATCCCTCTCTCCTTTACGATTGGATTTATAAAGAGGAAAGTTTGAGCTTCAATTAAAAATTCCTTTTTAAACTTTGAGCGATTTTTTTTTCAAAGTTATTCTGTTTTTTGTGAAAAAGAGAAAATTTGAAACATCCCGTATAACACGAAAACAAAGAGGATTCATAAAAAAACTTCAAGCGAGCAAAAAGTTAAGTCTGGTTTTCGTTGAATTCAGAAGAATTTTTTCAGATTTTTTTTCAAAATGTTTTTTTCCTCATTTTCTGGGTCGGAGCTCAGATCATTCAATTACCATAACCCCGAGAACTATGGTATTATTGATAAAATTTCAAGAGGGGAAAATACTCTATTTTACCATTTTCAACACATTGGAATTTTTTTCTAAATCTTTTTCCCAAATATTATGTCCACCCTCAACATGAGAAAAAAAATTTTGGAAAAAAAAATCTGAAAAAAATCCTCTGAACTCACCAAAAACAGATGCAACTTTTTGATGTCTCGAAGTTTTTCATGAATCCTCTTTGTTTTCGTGTTATACGGGATTTTTCAAATTCCCTCTTTATCCACAAAAAACCTTGGAAAAAAAATCGCTCAAAGTTTTAAAAAAGGGAAATTGAAGCTCATACTTTCCCCTTTATGAATCCAATCGTAAAAATGTATTAAAAAAATTCCTCTGGAAGATGGGTGCACCTGAAGAGAGGAAAAAAAGGTGAAAAACAGTTGTTTTCAAAATAAAATATAAAAGCAAACTGTAAAAATAATTTCAAAAAACAGGAAATGAGCCGAATTCTTTCCCTTTAAAATGCCGTTTGTTAAATCAGAGTTAACGTTGACTTCCGGCGAAATGGCATAAGAAAACGTTCTAGACTTTTTCTGAAGTTTTATCCGGAAACTATTAGCCGGTAGTGTATTTTTTTTGTCAAGCTCAACAAAACGCTTAAAATGTGTGTCTCCAAACTAAAATACCGCCTTAATCTTCTCCCACAGGCAAAACTTAGAGTGACACCTCGTCATTTCTTTATCGCACTTTCTATTATCTAATTAATTTACATTTATATTTGATTCATGCTACAATTTAATTAATGAATTAATTTACATTTACATTTAATTAATGGTTCACAAATGCTGGAAAAAACGACGAGAAAGGTTCCATCGTCGAGACTCGAGAGCTAATAGACGCAATAATGCGCCTTTGGCGAACTTAGAATGCGGTTTAATATGTCACGACGCTCGGACCGTAATTTACGTTTCTAATTATGGCAACACCTACAAGGGTTCTATGACATTTTACTACAAGGTTTTACGCCCGTTCCGTCGTTCGCGTCTCGTCTGAGGGAATCCTCGGGCCCTTTTCAACCTCGACGGCGAACGAGAAAATCGCGCGCGTAAACCAAACACGACAGCGCGGAAAAGAGCGGATGTACACTTTCGTAAAACACGCTTTTACACGCTTACACCAACGTAAACGAGCGCCAAGTTAAATGGTCGCGGGTGTTGTGCGGTTTCGAAACGTTTTATGAGTTTAATTTGGAAGCTTTGGACTCGGAGACCCGAAGAGAGGACAGATATACTATAAAGAGCGAAAGCCCGCTTTTGGCCGCATTTCCGTCGTACGGCAAACGTACGATATATGAGAATATTCTAGTTTTCGCTCTCTCAGGAAATTATAGGACGGCTCTTCGGTCTCAGGCTCTGCGGACGATGCGAATCGTAGGTTCCACACTGTAAAAAATGTTATTAAATTTAATATACAAAAGTATATTAAATTTCAAAAACAAGTATATGAAATCGAAATTAATATACAAGGTATTGGAAAATTAACAATTTCATCTTGAATTTAATATTTGTATATTAAAATTAAAAGAGTGAGCATTGAAAATTAATTCACCCGTATATGAAAACAGTTTTTGTATACTTTTTCGCAATTTTCATATACATTATTGAAAATTAATACACTTCTTTCTTAAAATTGCAATCAACCATTGAAAATTTTTTTCAATATTATAATGAAATTTAATATACCGTATATCAAATTTTAATAACAAGTATATGAAATCGAAATTAATATACATGGTATTGGAAAATTAACAATTTCATCTTAAATTTAATATTTGTGTATTAAAATTATAAGATGAACGTTGAAAATTCATATCCCCGTATATTAAAATTGTTTCTATATGCTTTTTCGCATTTTTAAGATACGTTATTGGAAATTACTACACTTATTTTCCAAAATTACAATCAATGTCAGCGGCCGTGCTAGTTGACGCATCCACCGCTATGCGTCGCATGCGCTCGGATCTCTGTGCCCAAGCGAAATAGCCATATGCCGGTGTTATATACCAGACGGCCAGCGTGCCCAATACCCAATATACTTACCTAGCGCAGATGTTATACCGTGATGATTAAGGCGGTTCCTCCAGGGCGAAGCTCTTCCATTGCACTTTTGGTCGAGCTGACCCTTGCGAATATCCATAATGTGGATATCTCGGGCGTTTAATTTTAGTTGCACTGTGACAAATTTTTGTATTAAATTTAATTAAAAAATATGAAGTTTTTAAGCATATACAAAAATCTAAATTTCATATACAATGTGTACAGTAATATTCCAATATAAGTATATGAAAAATCAAATAACTTCTTTTAATTTTAATATACGGACGTATATTAAAATTAAAAGAAGTTATTTGATTTTTCATATACTTGTATTGGAATATTACTACACTCATGTATATGAAAATTAATATATTTTATATGCATAAAAACTCCATATTGTTTATTAAATTTAATACAAAAATTTTTTACTGTGCAGAGTGAAGGTTGAGATGCACACGTGCGAAAAAAGCTTGCGCTCCGCAAAATTCCGCTTCCAGCGCTTACTTTACATCACTATTTTGATCGCAAAAAAAAAAGTTTCGAAGAAAATTAAAATAGCCCCATTCACCGACTAGCTTTTGATTTTTGGTAAAGTACACTGTCGTCCAAAAGTTTGGAAACACTCGCCCTGATTCCACGCCGCATAAAAAGTTTCACTCCTCTTTCAAAAATGAATATATTTGAATTTAACAAGCCGCCTTTCAAAGGAGACACATTCAGCTTCATTTCGCTTTTTCGAAAAAAAAATTTCGATTTTTTTTGAGCCCGGTACGTCCTTTTAAACATGATCGTTTTTCGGCGTTGAAATTTTGGTGCACGATCCATGAAATTTTTTTCAACTGTTTTTCGTGTGGTAAACTTGTGGGGGTATAAGCTTCAATTTCGTTTTTTAAAAAGTTTCGTACGATTTTTTTTTAATTTTTCGAAAAAAAACGACCATATTTATAAAATGTAGCGTAACTCTTAAACTACTAGGTTTTCGTAAAATCTCCAGGATGGTAAAAAGTTGCATACAGATATGCTGCATTCAATGAAATTTTTTCAGAATTTTTTTTATCATTTTTTTTCGAACATTTTTCTTGACGATATTTCGAAAAAAAAAATTTGAAAAAAAATTATGAAAAAATGTCATTGAATCCAGAATAATTATATGCAACTTTTTACCATCTTAGTGACTTCCCGAAAACCCTATAGTTTTAGAGTTACGATACATTTTATGAATATGGTCGTTTTTTTGCAAAAAATTAAATATCTTTGCGAAAAAAAATCGTAAGCAACTTTTTTTAAAAATGAAACTGAAGCTTATACTCCCCCCTACAAATGCCTGAAACACATTTATTTGACTCAACTGACCCTTGAATAAACTCATCGGGACTGACTTTGTACAAAGATGCTTTCCAGAATCGACCAATCAACATTTCTGATCCTTTTCCCTCGTCGTTTCTGATTCCGCACTACGTTTGAAGAGAGTCCGCGGAAAAACATCTGCCGCTCTATTGCATGAAAGAAATACGTGAAACACGCATGAAGCTATTTTGCCCCTAATATTGTACTCCCTCTGGCCGATGAGAGTCCTCTCCTGCCCGTGGCATAATTTTTATCCGCCTAATAAAGTTGATTCTCCGCGGCATTATCGGCGACCGCGGGGAATTGGCTTTCCGCGGAAATTGGCTCGGGTCCTTATCGGTCTTCCTTTTTCTCTCCCCTGCCTCTCTTAATTCCTTTTTCTAATAAACTTCCCCGGATCTCTGCGCTGTACTATATGCCGTTAGGAAATGATTAGCGCTCGCGCTCGTCCAAGCGAATGATCGCTAATCTCTCATGCGGTCGACATTACACGAAGGGGAACACTTTGATGGGTTATTTCTTCATCGAGGTTTCACTTCCCGCACAAACGTACGTACTACGAAAAATAGTATTTTATTGTACTACCAAAAATAGTATTTCAAAGATAGTATTTAGCAGTTAATCTCAAAATATGCCCACACATTTTTTCTAAATATGATTTATCGACTCTTGAAGTATTTTCAATAAAAATCTCGACATATTTTCCACAACTAACGATAAAACAATGCTGTTGCGATGACAGAACCGATCAGTACCAAATTCAATGAGTTGGCAGTTCCTACCGGTTGGTGAAAGTTGGGCGCGCCACTTCGCCTGCGAGAAAGTCTAGGCACGCTTGCGCCATCTATCGACTGGCGGGCGAACTACTGCCGCTTAACGTAACTACTCGGATATTTATCAAATAAATCTTGATTTGTCAAATAAATTTCAACTCGAGTACGAGGACTTGCATAAAAATACTCTCTCGCACACAGAATGGAGAAGAAAGACCTTTACTTTTTTCTTTCAACTTCCAAGCCCAATGTATAATCTTCGATAAATCTCTCCTAATTTTCGTTTTTCTCTTCATCGCCGTTTGTTCAGGAGCTTATCTCCCTTGAACACGGTATACTTTTCCCTCATCGTGATGAGAATAAGATTTCAACAATCCCTTATTAAGATTCAACAAATACCTTTCATAACATTCTCGACGTCTTCCTCGCCCTCTTGCGCCTCCTCTTCGCCCTCCTCCTTCTTCTTATTCTTCTTCTCCTTCTCCTCCTCATCATCCGACGGGCCTCCCGATTCCATCATCGATTTCAGAAGCTTTGAGAATTCCTCCAGCTTCTCGCCGTCTCGATTCTGCTGAGGGGCCTCGGGTATCGGTATTGTCTCGCTAACAATCTGCTCCCCGAGCACAATTTCGTCGTGCTCGAGGCTCACGCTGCTTTCGCTGATGCTGCTTTCCGCGTCTGTCATTGTTCCACCCGAAATTATCCAAACCTGTGCGAAAAATTACAAAATTCACCGGATACACGGAAAAAAATGATCAGTGACAATTCGTGTGTAATATTTAAAAAATGACTGAAATGACAGAATATACGGTTCAGAACTGTAATTCAGACATTTTACTGGGAATTCATTATAAATTAATGGATATTATGTAGTTTCTACTTTTCAAACCATTATAAATGCTGATTTACACTGTAAAAAATACAATGTTCACCGCAAAAAAATGACAAACTAGAAATAACAAGCAGAAACGACGAACTCCACTGCGTTTGAACTGTAAAATTTACAATGGTCTCTGTAGAATGTTCAAAGCACATAATTAAAAATTGCAGTGTTCCCAGTGAAAAATCAAATGCGCGCCGCAAAATATGCAACGTCAATTTCAATTTTTACAGTGTGTGGCACTGTAACGGGACGACCTGCGGCGGGCAACGATCTCTGCATTTCGCCCGAGATCCGCTAGATGGCGTCGGACGGCGCGCCCTCTCGCGCCAGCGAGAGAGCCACCGAGCACCTATAAGGTTCGATGTACTGCCAACATCGGCGTCCTCAATTGACATACAATTGTTGGAACATCACACGCGTTCTGTGGTCGAGGAGTCCTATGGACTGAAGACTACGTTTTCTTAACAGATCACCATTGCTCTTCGGTGACGCTCGTGCTCTTTATGGGTGCGAGGTTAAACTTGATTCGCTTCATTAATTGATCTCACGATTAATTCGTCAAGTACAAGCCCTCGTAGTTATGAGCCTGAGCGAGGATAAATAACGGTTTCTTGCAATATTTGAATAAATTGGAATTTATTCAAATATCGAAACGTTTCACTACACTATAATTTATTTTAGAAATTGCAGTATTTTCAGTGAAAAATAAAAAAACCTACCGCAAAATGTACTACGTTCTTTTTAATTTTTACAATGTACACTATAAGTTTTTTCACGGGCCCTGAATAATTTTTACAATGTGAAATGTTTAAAAAGTTCACCGGATACAACAGAAATATAAAGTTTTACGTAGTGTACATTTTACTGTTTCACAATGTAAAAATTCGTCTGATGGGCATGTACTATGTCATATGTGACATCTGTATATTGTATTACAGAAATACGCAAATTTCACTGTATGCTCTTCCAGGAGGCGCTGTTGATGAGGAAAACTGTAAAAATTAATGGGAATCTCAGCAGTTCTCACTGATGATATTTTCCGCGCATCTTCGCACATTATTCAAGCGATGCAAACAGGTCTACGAGTCGCCAATTCTTCGCCTAAACCTCTCAATGGACGATACTGAAGGAACCCTAAAATATTTCTTCGGGGTATCGCCCGTAATTCTTCCGTTTGTTTTTTATGGTTTCATGTTTCGCCCCTTTCGATATTTCGTCGAGAGCGAAGGAAACAACCAAACAAAGGAGAGAAAGAGTTCTGTCTTAAATATCAAAAGAGGAATACACTTCCCTTCCACGTCGAACGTTCTCCTCGCCACCTGTGCATACCTATTCATGGTGTACCCAACGTAAATAATGATGATAATAACAATAATCGTCGCGAGAACGATTCTGGATAAGAACCGGAGGAATAAAAAATCCAGTATCAAGGAAAAAAAGAGGAATGATGGGCACAACAGGCAACAAGCGCACATGGAAAAAATGGTTATACAAATGTGCCTAAAATCCGATAAGCACCGCGGCCAAAAAAAAATATATGTATATATGGGGCGTTCCACACCAAACCGGACACCATTTAGCTTTTGCATCTCCGATTTTTTTCAAAATTTTTTATGTTCTAGTATTGGTCGAAAGAGCCTTCATAATTTTTTTCAATTTTTTTTTGTTGAGCCGTCTTCAAGGTATCGATTTTTCAAAAATTAGGCTACTTTTTTTTTCAAACGCCCCATAACTTTGCGAAAAATGGGCCAAATGGGACGTTTTTTTTTCAAATTTTTTGTTTTTAAACGTACTTTTGATAAAAAATATTTATAAAAAATTTCAAACCGTATTTCTATGAGATTTTCAAGTTTTTTAAATAAATTGTTGATTTACGAAAAACACGTACTGATCGATTTTCTTAAATTTTTTTTGTAAAAAACTGTCATCCATTTCACAACTTTTAAAACGTACGTTCAAAAATAAAAATGTTGAAAAAAAACGTCCTATTTGGCCCATTTTTCGCGAAGTTATGGACGTTTACAAAAAAAAAGAAACATATTTTTTGAAAAATCTATATCTTGAAAACGGATCGACAAAAAAAATTGAAAAAAATCATAGGGGCCTCTTTCAACCACCACTAAAACATAACAAATTTTGAAAAAAATTGGAGATACAAAAGCTAAATGGTGCTAAATTTAAAATCGAAAAAAAATAGATCTCATCGTTTACCCATTATCTCGTTGGGCTTAAAAGTTGTGGAATGGATGACAGTTTTTTACAAAAAAATTTTAAGAAAATCGATCAGTACGTGTTTTTTGTAAATCAACAATTTATTTTTAAAATTTGAAAATCTCATAGAAATACGGTTTGAAATTTTTTTTTCTATTTTTTTTATCGAGAGTACGTTTAAAAATAAAAATTTTGAAAAAAAAACGTCCCATTTGGCCCATTTTTCGCAAAGTTATGGGCGTTTGAAAAAAAAAAGTAGGCTAATTTTTGAAAAATCGATATCTTGAAAACGGCTCGACAAAAAAAATTGAAAAAAATCATGAAGACCTCTTTCAACCAAAACTGAAACATAAAAAATTTTGACAAAAATCGCAGATAGCTAAATGGTGTCCGGTTTGGTGTGGAACGCCCCATATATGTATGAAGAAGAAGAAGCTTTTGCGGGCTTGGTACATGCTCTCCGCGCAAAATTGAGCAATCTGCATTCATATCAGACTGGTTTACGAGCGTGACAGACTTCGCTCAGTGCCTTCAATATTCAGATATTATCTCGGATCGTTTTTGTCTCTCGTCTTATCTCCGCTTCTTCTCTCTCCTTGCCCTCATCCCCCTTTCCAAATCATCCCATTCTCTTCCACCCTCACTTTCTCAGCTCGATTCCGCGGGATTGTTCTCTCCATTCTTCCTCGCAGACACTCGAATCCCCCGAGTGGTCCTTGCACACATCGGCATGACTTTTCCGCCATGCTGCGCTCTTTCTGTGTTTCGTCAGCAGCCGCAGCAAAGTGTGGGGAAAGAGAAAAGGGAAGTAGAAAAAAATATATATAGAAAGACAGGGCAGAAAACTCGCGACGAGGATCTCTGCAATCTGCTGACATTGCATTCGGCTTTTTCCTCCCTCACGGTGTCCCTCTTTCCCTTTGTCTGTGTATGTGCGAGCTTACAAGAGAATGGCCTGTCTCATCAAGCGACTGTTTCTTCTGCGTTGCACCATACTTTTTCCTCAATGTCCTGAAGATGTTTCCCCACCGATCGACAAACCGAGCATCTTGTAGATTTCGAAAAAATCATGCTAAGGTGAAACTCTAATTTTGACCGAACTTTATATCAGAGCTGGCCAAAGTACCGGAAAGTACTTCAAGTACAAAATACAAAGTACCGCAAGTACTTGAAGTATCAAGTACCAGCAGTACTTTGAGTACAACGTACTTATTACTTGAAGTACTTCAGATTTAAAGTACTTGAAGTACTTCAGATTTAAAGTACTTGAAGTACTTCAGATTTAAAGTACTTGAGGTACAAGTACTTGAAAAATCAAGTACCAAGTACAAAGTATTTTTCAAGTTTTCAAGTATATCTCGTAAGTTCTAGTAGTTACCTTTGATTTTTTATTCTCATTTGATTTTCATTCGAGTACATTTTGTATCAAAACATATTTTTACCTTGTGCAATAAACTGAGATTAGGCTTATTAGGCAGATTGGAACAGAAGTATTTGAACAAAGAATTAAAAATAATTCAAAAATAGTATTGACGATTGTAATTACGATTTATTTTTGATACAGTTTTGAAAAAGAATAAATAAAGAATATAATACATGGATTGTTGGAAACTACTCCAACTTCGTGTTCGTCTTAAAAAAACTGTCGTAGTCGACAGTTGATGAGGGACGGTATGTATCCATACGTCACGAAATATTATTTTTAATTACATACTCCAAGGCTTTGTACATGCAACCATCACCAACACCCATTCGAAAAGTACTTGATACTTATATTTGAAAAAGTACTTGAAGTACAGAAAAGTATTTGAAATTTGAAGGACAATACTTGAAGCACATGCCAAGTACTTGAAAATTTAAGTACAATACTTGTAGTACTTTTTGAGTACTTGAAAATTTAAGTACAATACTTGAAGTACTTTTTAAGTACTTCAAATACATCAAGTACCTTTTAAGCACTTCAAGTACATCAAGAACTTTTTAAGTAAATACTTCAAGTACATCAAGTACTTTTAAAGTACTTCAAATACGTCGCAAGTACCGGGTACTTCAAGTACTGTCCATCTCTGCTTTACATTGGTCTTTGTGTATCTTTACTTTCAAGAAGCTTTTAGATTGTGCATTTCTCACCAAAGAAAGGGTAGTTATTAATTTTTTCAAAATCAAATGTTTTTGAACTTGGGACATGTTTGGGAATGTTTGTTGAAATGAAATCTGAATGAGAGTTGGAAATAGAATCGATATGTTTAATTTTAATAACATTGTTTAATTTTCTTTAATTAATCCTTTTCAATTTATTTTAGCCCCTCTCAGGCAATCTGAAGTACTTTATCCACAATTTGATATTTAAATAATAAACCCGAGAAATAAAGTCTCGAGGTATCGATTTTTCCAGATAAACGAAACCTTTCTCCAGATATCACGCAGCAGATAAAATTGCCATAAAAATCACGACGATGAGATTATAAAATTATCGACATCACGACATTTCCAAAGTTTTCGCTCAGCCCATTATATCCCCGTATAAATATTTTAATATACCTTTGAGGGTGTATTCCAGCGTAAAGAATGCGCTCTTATAATATTTGCTCCAGGAAGAAAAAAAAGTTTCGAGCGAAATTAAATATCGCGAATGTATACAATGGAATTTCTCCCCAGTATCAATGAAGTGCGCGAGAGGGAGAAAAAAAATTAGAGAGAGAGAGAGAGAGAGAGAGAGAAAAGCTTAAGGGCGATATCGAAGGGGGTGCGAGAGTGTATATAAAACGGTGGAGAGGAAAGAAGAGAACGATAGCCAAGGGAAAGATACAAGGAAGATCCGATGCGTAACTGCGAACGAAAGGAGAAAGTTCCCTCTTTATTTGCCAAGCAAGAAGAAAAAGCTCTCTATGTATGTATGCGCATGAGGGATGCGAAGGAGCAATACGAGTGTCAATGGCGTTTTGATTGATACTCGATGAAGGAGAAGTCAATAATGTTCCAAGATCACGGTAAATTATCCGCAAATGAGAGACAGCGGCCCAAAATCATCCCTACATCCCCATATCTGCATTAAGGTTGTTTAGAAACCTTTGAATGTTAATTGTTCAATAAATAGCTTCTTAATCGTAGTGAAATTTTTACACGACCGCCTGAATACATCATGTAAGAACATACCAAATTTTCAGAATTCTATCATCATTACTTCAACCTCCTTAAGGGTTAAAATAAAAAATGATGAGAAAATTCTGAAAATTTGGTGTCTTTTTGTATGAGGTATTTAAGAGGTCGTGTAAAAATTTCACGACGATTAGGAAGCTCGTTATTAAGAAATTAACGTTTTGTTAAAAACAATTTTTCAAACAAATAAATAAATATTTATCAGTAAACTTCGTTTTCTTTCCGTTGCTTTCAGTATATTGTGGATATTAAAAAATTAAGAGGTCAAAAAAAAAACTTATTGCAAAGTTATATCAGTTTCCACAAGACTATATTTAATTTTATTTAATTTGTTAATCTTAATTATTCGATAACGAGCTTCCAAATCGTCGTGAAATTTTTACACGACCACTTAAATACTTCATTGAAAAACATACCAAATTTTCAGAATTTTCTCATTAAACGTGATTTGCTTCTAAGCAACCTTAAACTGGCCCAACATAATACACTCATTCTTTTATTTACTTCCTATTTGATGAAATCATAATTTTTACTGTATTTCAGTTTATTTAGTGTATTACGTTTTTCTCAAGTTTCAAATTTATTTTAACGAATCCTTTTTTTTATTTTTTTTTCTTGAATATTGCGAAAAAAAAATCGGCTAATCGATTCTGTATCGATTAACACTAAATCCGAAAAGCCGAACAATGAATGAAAATTTTCCAGGTCATGTTCTTCTCAAGTTTCAAATTAATTTGAATTGACGTCATTTTTTCTTTCAATATTTTGAAAAACCAGTTGACTCCAAACCGAATTAGTTAGTGTATTTAAAATTGACAATCGATTCTAATATCAATCGATTAATCGATATTAACCGATTAATCGATATTAATCGACTAATCGATATTAATCGACTAATCGATATTGATCGACTAATCGATTAATCAATATCTATCGATTAATCGATTAAATAGTTTAAAAAACCTATTTATCCTGTATAGCGATTCCTAATTTAACGTCAAAATAACCTTTTCTACCCGACATTCTGACCGAAGACTTCTTTTTCAACAAAAACCTCTGAAATCTCGATTCTCCTTGCACTCTTCTCTTCCCTGATGGATTTTCAATTTCAACCGTTCAGTAGAACAAAAATCAGAAAAGTATTAATTTACTAAAAACAACCCTGCAAATTGGGCATTTGCACATTGCTTCCTCATCTTAGGCCCAGTTCCACAACCAGGTTTAAATTATGGTTGTGGAACTGGGCCTTAATCAAATAGCTTCCATTATCGCAAAGTATGGCAACCAAATTTGGCTTCCTCATAAAGGAAGCTTTGTTAACTATCGAAAACATGAGTAATCAACGTGCAAATCAACACCAAATTATTTCAAATTTACTTCTTGCTAAATTTGATTTTTGCCAAATTCAATAGCGAACAACCTTGATCATTATTTTGAATGTGTACAAAATTTCAGTACAATATCTCGCAAATAGCCAAATTTAGAGTACGCTATTAAAAAAAAAAAAAAAAGTGTATAAAGTTTTAATCATTCGATCGATTTTCGCCAAATTTAATAATGAACATCCTCGGTAGCTATATTAGCTTTGTGTAAAGTTTCAGTGCAATATCTTAAAAATTGCACAAGTCAGAACGTATACGCTATTTAAAAAAAAAAAAAGAAATTCATAAAATTTTAATCCCTGGATGGATTTTCGCCAAATTCAATACCAAACAACCTTAATGGCTATACTGATTCTGTACAAAGTTTAAGTGCAGTTTCTTGAAAATTGCAGAAGTTAGAGAAATTAGAACAAAGTCTAAAAACTGTTCTGTAAAGGAATAAATTTGTAGACCTTCATCCAAACGTTTAGAATTTCTTCCCTGTCATTTTTCATCCCCTTTCTTCAGGTTCTTCACTCACACACAGAGCTTTTTCATTCCCGATGACACGCATCAGATTCTCGAGTGATGCCTCATCATTTTGTCTCGCACCCTCTCATCCATCCCTTCGCTCTGCGTATCAGCATATTTTTCTCTCACTTTGAAAGTCTCAATGGCAAGATCGTTGTAAAGTGAGATTCAGGCGGTCTCCCTCTTGGCTCATATCATTTCTCGAAACTGTAATGTAGTATCGAGAGCAGAGTTGTGAAAATAGTAATGTAAACGTAATGGATTACCCATTACTTCAAACAATGTGTATTTGACAAGTTTTCCATTACAAATAAAAAAAAGTAATGTGTAATCTATGCACGTTCCATTACAAATAAAAAAGTAATGTGTAATGTATGCACGTTCCATTACAAATTACAATTTAAAAAAAAAGTAATTTGCAGTGGAGAATATTCCATTACAAATAGAAAAATTACCGTGCTCGTATTAAAAACTTGCACATTGCTGTCTCATTATTTTACTTCGCTCACTAAAAGTTCATGCACAATTATCACAAATGATCCATAAAGTTAAAAAAAAAGAACATGTACATTATTTAGGGATTCAATAAAGCGACAAATTTTGTATCAGTAACTTGTAATTTTTATTAGATTACTTATAATTATGGGTAACAGCGTGTAAAAGCAAGTTCAATATAAAGTTGGATAATTTTTGGCGTTGAGTACATTTTCGTACTTCATATTTAACGAAGAACTGTCTGTTTTTTAGTTTCTATTTTTTAACTTTATGGATCATTTGTGATAATTGTGGATGAACTTTTAGTGAGCGAAATAAAATAATGAGAGCGCAATGTGCAAGTTTCTAATACGAGCACGGTAATTTTTCTATTTGCAATGGAATATTCTCCACTGCAAATTACTTTTTTTCTTAAATTGTAATTTGTAATGGAACGTGCATACATTACACATTACTTTTTAATTTGTAATGGAACACGCATCCATTACACATTATACTTTTTTATTTGTAATGGCAAATGCATCCATTACACATTGCTTTTTTTCATTTGTAATGAGACATGAATCCATTACACATTACTTTTTTTACATATTTGTAATGGCACATGCATCCATTACACATTACTTTTTTTATTTATAATGGAACATGCATACATTACACATTACTTTTCAATTTGTAATGGCACATCCATCCATTACACATTACTTTTGTATTTTGTACTGGTACACTTATCCAATTCACATTATGCAGTGTAATGGGTAATAAATACAGTAATGCATTATTTACAACTCTGTTCGAGAGTATCTTCCATCGGGCACCAACTCCAGAACAAAGTCTCGCTTTTTTCACACGCTTGTATGTTTACACATATGACAACCCCAGTGATGAACACACGAGCTTTCGAGGCTAGACTTCGAAGAATTATGGATTAGAGGGTGCGGTCTTACGCCGGCAAACATCAACCCACCTAGCAACGGTTGTTGCACCGTTCTTCGCCGTTAACGTTTTCAATCCCATCGCGAGAATTTCCAACGCCCACGCCGATCTATACATGTCATAAGGCAAAAACCAGGGACTGTCTTTTCTCGCCGCGAGTGAGCAAAGAAAAAGAAACCCAACTTACTCTCACAGCCCAGAATCTTCAAAATACACTGTGAATAAATCCGGTCGCGCTTGTCTTCATTTTTCTCGAGCAGCCAAAGTTTTGCTGTCGAGCCTCGGAATGATAAATACCGTGAAGTTCCGTTGAACAGAAGAAAGTTCATAACGCAAAAATGTCTCGGCCATGTCTCATCTCGCGACAAAAAAAAACCTCCTGCCCTTTTTTGACATTTAGTTGCAAAGTATTTTTTTGGGTTTCCATCGAGTGTCATCAATCACATTTTGACTTTTGGAAGGCGTCCATTCGTGCCATTGAATGTTTGGGAAATGAAAAGTGAGAATATGATGAAAGTAGTCAGTTAAAAAAATTAATTACTTACCTACTTTTTTTAAATTTTACCCTACCTTATTCAATTTTTGTTTTCTTTCCCTTTGCTCTCTTTTTTGGTGCTCTAAGTTGGGTTGTTTATTTTTGCAGGTGTTTCCGAGACGACAGGTGGCGGAAACTAACAATGGAAAAGGACGTTTGAGGCGCCACTCTTGTGTGCATTCTTCTCGTTGACACAAGGAAAAAGCTCGGAGAACCTCCAAGTGTGAATAAAGTGGGGCTCGTAAATGGCTTTTGAGAATACTCGACGCGAGATTTTTTTTTTTAATTTTCGTGTTAATTTTTTTTACAGATTCTTTGCGAACGAGAAAAAAGTGGGCTGCTTCGAATTACTTCAAGGTCAAAACGATTATGTATTTTAAGTATAATGAAACTGAAGCATAATTTACATATTTGAATAAAAATATTAATATAAATATTCAACAATACGTGAACAGGAATCAAATCCATGAAAAAATCTTATCCTTATCCCTTAAAATATAAAAAAGTAAAACAACAGTAAAGTGCATGATTATTTTAATTTCATTAAAATTATTTTTATTGTGCTTATTTTTGAGATAATTAACAATCAATGCTGCAGCTCTTTCGTTAAATCCTTGATCAAGATTTCAAGGATGCAATTTTAAATAAATCCTAAAATGAAAAAAGTCACGCTCTTTCCTTCAATAAGGAGAAAACATGATATTTTTTAATAAATATTTTTATAATAAAATTAATTTTCAACAATATATGGACAGAAATAAAATCTATGAAAAAATCCTTCTTATGTAAACAATCGTTCGATGCAGGAATAATATAAATTTAATTCCTCAGCATTTCTCTACACGCCTTCAAATATACTCGATGATATTCGCTGTTGGATTTCGATAAAATCGTGTAAAATATGTCGATTGGCAAAAAACAGTGTGAGAGACAAAGTATCGTCCCCGAAGTGTGGAAATCATGGAATCCTTTTCGTTTTTCCACCCTCCATTCTCGACGCGAGGGAATCCAAAAACCCTTTGATAGCCGCGAAACCCCTTTCGAAGTTTCGTCGTGGGACCCTTTTCTCGTATAATTCGCAGGATGAAATAGCTCTATCAGCAAAACATTCCGGGTGCTTTGTGAGAAGGAACGAAGTTCGCTCGTAGGCGTAACATAGCGTGAAATAATTCAAGTTCGTATATATATATGGGGCATGCCATCCCAAATCGGACAGTTTGAAAAACTTTTTTTTTATTTCCTCAATTTTTTTATATTTTTGACTACCCATCAAAAAACCCTTCCTGTTAAATTTTGAGATTCTTTTGATTATCCGTTCAAAAGATATTAAATTTTAAAAAAACCACTCTTTTTTTGGTATTTTGGTCATAACTTCTTTAATAATGGTCCAAATTAAAAGTTTTTTTTTTCAAAATTTTTGTTTCTTCATGGCCTTTTCAGAAAAAAATACAACAAAAATATTCGACGTGTTTTTGAACGAATTTTTTTGAGTTTCAAACGTTAAATCGCATTTTTAAAAGTGAATGTCATTTATGATTTTTTTTTTCATTTTTTGTTTTAAACATCTATCTGTTCAACAATTTTTAAGACTAGTCTGATCGTGGGATCTCAATAACTAATATGTTTTTCGATTGTTGAAAATTAAAAATTTTTTTTTTTTAATAAATTATTATGAATACCAATTTTTGTTACTGTATAGTATTTTTTTAAATCATTTTGAACTACGTTGGACACATTTTCATCGTTACCAGATTTCTAAAATTAATAATTAATCGATGAGCAAATCACAACGGCTCAAGAATTGTATGAGTGGGCATTGAACCTAAATAGTCTACCGAATATTGCTGTTAATTTTTCACATGAGAAACATTATTCAGGTGCAGAAGAGAAAGATTTTATTTGCGATAAAATACTGCGAAGTCAATCACAGGGGGACACAAAAATTTCATTCAATTATTCCAATGAGCAACGGAAATGTATTGGCAAAGGAATATTCTAATTCAGGAAATAATCGTATATGTAATGTTTTCAAAACAATACGTGAATAAATAAATACTGTTGTTATTATTGTTCATAAACAGACTTAACGATTAATTATTAATTTTAAGAACCTGTTAACAATAAAAAAAAGTGTCAAAATAAATTCTAAATATTAAAAAAAATACTATACAGTAACAAAAATTGGTATTCATAATAATTTATAGAAATGTTTATTTTTTTATTTTCAAGAATTGAAAAGAAATAGTAGTTATTGAGAACCCGAAAAATTTAAAAAAAAATCAAAAATTACATTCACTTGTAAAAACGCGATTTAACGTTGAAAACTCAAAAAACTCATTCAAAAATTCGAATATTTTTGTTGTATTTTTTCTGAAAAGGCCATAAAAAAACGAAAAATCGTGGAAAAAAAACTTTTAATTTGGACCATTATTAAAGACGTTATGACCAAAATACCAAAAAAAGAGTGGTTTTTTTGTTAATTTAATATCTTTTGAACGGGTAATTAAAAAATCTCAAAATTTAACAGGAAGGGTCTTTTGATAGGTACGCAAAAATATAAAAAATTGAGGAAATAAAAAAAAAGTTTTCCAAACTGTCCGATTTCGGATGGGATGTCCCATATATATACGATTTTCTCGTATATCGTGGGAGACTCACGGAGATTCGCTTGTACGTCTAATACGGGGCAAAAGGATTCAGCGAGAAGGTTATACGACTCTCGCGACAAATTCTCACCCAATGTCTCTCAGACAGGATAATAGATCATTAAAATTTAAGGGTTCTTCGCGGAGATTTCTAGTTGAGCGAACTACCCTCAGCGGAACCCCATCACTCTTGTCATGTGTCACCTATATTCCCATACCCATTAACTCCCCTTAAGTACAAAAGCACACTATTCTCCCTATCTAACATTTCAAAGAGTCTGGCTTCCACAATTTTGTTCGCAAACATTAACATTTTGCAGCCCTTATATAGAATAGACGATTATGGTATTCTGGTCGAGAGACATAAATTTTGAGAAAACATATTTTTACCATTCTTTTTTTACAATATATTCATGAATATTTTGACAATAAATAAAGAAATGTTCGAGAATAAAAAAAAAAGAAAATTCAATAAGTTACAATCTGGTAAAGTTGGGGCTAAAAAAAGGGCTGGCTGACACGATTTCTAGTCATCCGATACAAAGTTTAAAAAAAGATTCTTTATTGGTAAGAATGTCGTTATAGTCCCTACCGCAGAGGAAAGGAAAAAAAATCGTAAAATGGTGGCTGTGTGAACAAAAAAAGGCGTTTTTCGTCTCCTTTTTCATAGTTTTTAATTTTTTTACAATAGTAAAAAAAGAAAAATTTGATACAGAAGTAAAAGGGGTGATAAAGAATCATAAATTGAAGATTCGTAAAAAATTTGAAGTAAATTGGTTGAGTAGAACTTGAGATATCATGTCAAACGTGCAGTTGAGAAAAATAGTTTTGAGAAAAATTAAAACGTAGCTGCTGCGTCATTAAAATAGCTACAACTCCGTAAATTATTGGAATTTAAAAATTTCCTTTCGAGGAAATATTCGAGAGTTATACATTGAAGATTGGTAAAAAATTTGAAGTAAATCGGTTGAGTAGAACTTGAGATATCATGTCAAACGTGCAGTTGAGAAAAGTAGTTTTGAGAAAAATTAAAACGTAGCTGCTGCGTCATTAAAATAGCTACAACTCCGTAAATTATTGGAATTAAAAAATTTCCTTTCGAGGAAATATTCGAGAGCTATACATTGAAGGTTGGTAAAAAATTTGAAGTAAATCGGTTGAGTAGAATTCGAGATATCATGTCAAACGTGCAGTTGAGAAAAGTAGTTTTGAGTAAAACTAGTTGCTACGTCACTAAAATAGCTATGACTCTGTAAATTAATGGAATTGAAAAATTCCTTTTCAGGATATATTCTTAAAGTTCTAAAATTTGAGAATATTAAAAAAAAATTCAAAATTCCAGACCAAAATACCCCTTAAGCAAAATGCATTAATTGCGTTAAACTCAATTTCAATCGATAAGACATTCCATTCTTGTTTTTTGGATTCCAGAGCGAACAAAAGCTAAAATTAAAAAATTAAGGTCCGAAGTTATATCTATGATCCACAATCGATGCCCAGAAAAAGCTCCACATGTCCCTCCCAAAAGGCAAGAAAGTTATTCGCCAATTTTCGTCAAATTTGTCGCGCCCCCTTAAGCCAAATAAATGTTGTTTTATTCGAAAAAAGAACTCGATTCATCTGAAATAAATCGAAGTCTCGTAGTTTACGACAGGGTGAGAAGAAAGACGATGGAATGAACGCTCGAGTCTCAAAGCAAAGTCCTTATAAACACCCTCTTCTTGTTAACCGTCTCTGATGCACGGCGGCCGATGATTTCCAACGAGGAAAAGCGACGTTTCACTCTCTCTCTCTCTCTTCCTTGCTCGTATATAAACACAGGAAAAGCCCACAGTTAGCGATGTTAAGTAATTCATTAGCGTGTCTGTTTGCGATGGAGAGACTGTATGGGCGAAAGGGGATATCGAAAGAGGCAAGGAGGAACGGTTTAATCAAAGTTTCGCGTCGAGAGAGGAGCTTTCGAGGGTTTCCCGTGTATTGGGGCTTAAAGGACGAAGACGACGAATTCGCGACTCGATGTACAAACAAAAATAAAACGTCTTCGCCCATTTATGTATAGAGTACGACGTTGACTATGCGCAAGATAAATAGGGAATGATTGCCGAAATTCTCGTCGTTTCTTTTCACGGTTGAAGACTTCCCATCCTTAATTTCTTGCAAAGCAAAAAGCAAAAAAATTTTACCTGGAAAGGGAATATCTATTCTCGTCAGTGTAACTCTGTCAGTTTTATGTGATATTTGGGGGTTGAAAAATATTCATCTTACAAAAAAATAGAAAAAATCATGATAAAATAAAAATAGTAAAGATAAAGCCTAAGATATTAAAAAATTGTATCACGACAATCATTGATTAATCAATGATTTTAGAAAGAGATTTTTGGTAGGGATTTTTGTTTTGAATTTTCCAAATTTTCCCATGAAATCTTTTAAAAATATTGTTTAAACGTCGCTCTTTTATAGGCTGAAATTTGGAGTGAAATTATTTATTCATTTTATTTAAAAAATTAGAGAAAATATGAATTTTTTTATTTTTGAAACCCATGTGACGCCTTAATTCTTCTCGTAGATTTGTATGAAAAAAAAATGAACAAAAATATATTTCCATTATAATTTGGATATATTAGTATATATATAAGGGTCATTCCATGTCAAAACGACCACCTTTGAACCCTTTTCGACCGTTTGGATCCGTTTCGATTTGGCTGAAATTTTTTCGTTGCTTTTCTACCCCATCAAAAACATTTTTCGGGAAATTTTTAAATTTTTTTACCCAACCCAAAAAGGCTTTTTTTAAAAATAGCTATAACTTCTTTAAAATTTGACTAAATGGGACAATATTTTTTCAAAATTGTCGTCTTTAAATGTATACTTTCCGAAAAAAATACGAAAAAGTTTTGAGATATTAAAATCTATGTAATTTACCACTTTTTCGAGAAAAAAATGATTTTTCTCGAAGTTTGCCATTTTTCATTTTTTTTTTTTCACTAAAAAAACTTGGTACGATTCCGGAAAAAATGCCGCCCAACATGGAGTGTGCCGACTGTTTCTTCTATTTTTTTTTCACTTTTTTGAAAAAAAATAAAAAAATTTCGAGGATTACTACTTACAATTTTTTTTTCTCAGTTTTTCAAACTCTGAGGTCCTTTATAAATCCTCAAAAATTTCCAGAGTAGTGTTTTGTGAAATAAGCCCAGCTGGGAATTTTTTTTTTCAATCGATACAAAAAATAGAAGGAAATGTTGACCCACTCCATGATGTATTTTTTGAGTGAAAAACAAAATTAAAAATCGCGAACTTCAAGAAAAAGATGATTTTTCTCGAAAAAATGAAAAATTTCATAGATTTTAGTATCGTAAAATTTTTTGTATTTTTTTCGGAAAGTACATTTGAAGACGAATAAACGTCCCAATTAGTCAATTTTTGAATAAGTTATAGCTATTTGTAAAAAAAGCCTTTTTTTGGGATTGGGTAAAAAAATTTGGAAATTTTCTGAAGAATGTTTTTAATGGGGTAGAAAAGGAAAAAAAATTAGCCAAATCGAAAGGGGTCGGGTTTGAAAGTGGTTGATTTGACATGGAATGCCCCATAGATATTTAATTTATTTTCTAAATATTATATTATATAGTTTAAATGTAATGTTTAATTTATAAATAGTACAATAAAAGATATTTAATATCTAAACTTTATTTCCATGTGTGTTCAAATTTGAATTTTCATTTTTTACTTACAAATGTTAAGCTCGATTCGTCGGTATTTGCAAAGGACATCATTTTAATAACATAATGCCAAGAGCAGGGTTATTTAATCTCCTCAAATATAAATATACGTTCGCTGTTGCCAGTTCGGGAACCGCAACTTCGATATGAATATGGATCAGTAACATCTGTTTCTCTGTCGAAGGATTTGCAAAACCATAATTCGGTTGGAAACAAAGGGCTAAGGGAAATTATTCAATATAGCATTACCCACCAGCTTCGCCAGGGAATGAAAGACCTTTTCATGATGTTTTCCACCGAGAAGAACGAGGAATGGAATCTTTACTACCCTTATTTCCACCCTCGACTCTTCACTCTAACAATGAAATACACGATCCCTCGAAAGCCCTGGACAATCGCGGGGCCACTCGCAAATACTTACAGCTACTCACTCAACAAATCAAAGCTATTCTCCGTCGATATACTCACAGCTAATAGCACACTCATCCTATATCTCTCCCTTTCATCCCTTAAAACTTGGTGATTGAAGCATCGGAGCTGAATAAAATAATCAGATGTATGGCAAACGCTTTTTTCAATGTGCAAAGTGATTTCATGAGAAAAGCTTTGGAAAATTTGCATACAGGTCATTCCATGTTAAATCGACCAATAGTTGGAATCGACCCCTTTTAATTTCGATGAAATTTGGTCTCAAGTTTTCTTTTATCATAAAACGAAGTTCTACCAAAGGAAAAAAACCCTGCAAATTGAAATTTGCACATTGCTTCCTCATCTTTATCCATAGTTCACATAGCTTCCTTTATCACAAAGTATGGTGATCAAATTTGGCTCCCTCATAAATAAAGCTTTGTTAAACTATTCAAAAAAATGATTAATCAATGTGCAAAATTTGCGACTTCTATTAGTTTGAACTTTTCAATGCTAATTTAACACTAATAGCCATGATGCTATA